>JAECUM010005486.1:0-65441 GCA_016617855.1 Megalonaias nervosa | reverse complement strand
TTGCAGATCACTGACATTTCACCTCTGTCCACTTGGGTTCTATTTTCGGCTCGGTCAACGTGGATATGTTAGAAAGCTTGACAGCAGCTTATCGTAGGTCGGTGATTTTTCTTCTCGGGTCCTACCACCACCAAACATACTGGCCATCGTGTATAGCCTGTCATATGCTGAAGAATCATGCTGAGGCTTACGAAATGTGAGTAGCTTTCTCGGGGCCACGGGTGGCCGAGTGGTCTAAAGCGCTCAGCTTTACCGATAACTATGAGGCGCCATAGCGGACAAAAGCTGGTCCAATGAAAACATTGCAGATTAAATTTTAACGTCATATGTCGAAAATTCCAATTTCACGTGTTGAATCAAATTACTTGTCCTTAAAGTTCTATTTCATTTTCCAGGTCAAGGTTTTAGATTGTGTTGTTTGAATTACACAGCAGCGGTTAAAATTTCAATGTTATATGTCTAGAATTCTTAATTCACGTGTTGAATCAAACTGTTTGTGTTGTGTTAAAAGATCCATTTTAGATGTCGAGTATTGAAATTTCATTTGTTCAGTTACACAACTTTTGTTGAAAGTTCGATATCCAATGTCGAGTTTTTAGATTATATCTTTTGAATAACAAAGCGGTTGTTGAAATGTTAATGTCATACGTCGAGAATTCCAATTTCACGTGTTGAATCAAACTGCTTGTCCTTAAAGTACCATGCTATTTTCTAGATCGAGATTTTAGATCGTATCTGTTGAATTACACAGTAATGGTTGGAAGTTTCATTTACATTGTCGAGGTTTTAGATTGTGTCGTATAAATTACACGGCGGCAGTTGAAATTTCAATGCCATATGTCGAGAATTCTTAGTTCACGAGCTGAATTAAACTGTTTGTGTCGAAAAGTTCCATTTCATATGTCGAGTATTTAGATTTCATTTGTTGAATTACACAGCGTTGGTTGAAATTTCTATATCCAAGTCGAGCTTTTAGATTGTATCTATTGAATTACACAGCGGTTGTTGAAATGTTAAATTCGTATGTCGAGAATTTCAATTTAACATGTTAATTCACATTCAGTGTGCTGAAAGTTTCATTTCATATCTCGAGTTTTTAGATTGTATCTGTTGAATTACACAGCGGTGTTTGGACCTTTCACTGTGCTTGTCAGAGTTGCTTATTTTATATAGTGAAATGTTACGTTTGTGTTAAAACATACATTACACGATGAGAATACCCCTTTTAACAATTCAAAATAATATCGAGTAGTAAGATGTATCATTCGTGTATTCAGTTGTGAGGCGCCATTTCCTTTTATGCATTTACAGCTTGAAATTTACCATTCACAGGTTGAGAATTACTATGAATTTCCTCGCTAGAGGTCGCTCTGTAAAACGGCGCGTATTATTTTTAAACCAGGAGGCTGCTTGTCGTTGTCGCTCGTTTCTTTTGTCATGATGCGTGTAAATACGAGTACATCTCTGCTAAAAGTATTGATCTTACTCATATTTTGACAAACAGTAGTAATGTGCTGCATGACTTAATTCTATATAATTTTAATGACACTAAAATTCTTGCAATGGCGTTGATAAACAAGGCGGGTAAGCTTGAACCCTAAGTTCGGTGACATTCACGAATCTAGCAGCCAACACGAATGGATTGGATTCAGCTGCTAGCTTGTTAGACAGACATACTAAATTGAACTGTCAGCACAATGAATGTGATTCAAGATGTACATCATTAAAATTTCAATCACCGCTGTACGCTTCAACAGCTAAATTCTAAAAACTCGACATTGGACACCGAAATTTCAATCGCCGCTGTCTAGTTTCATCATATGAAATATAAATACTCGACACATGAAAAAAAAACTTCCAACCACCGCTGGACAATTTAGCATAAAATCTAAAATCTCGATCTAGACAACGGAATTTTAAGGAAAAACATTTTGATTCAACATGTGAAATTTGATTTCTCGACATACGACATTGAAATTTCAACTGCAACGTTCTCATTGGACCAGCTTCGATAAAATCTTTAAATAAATCAGCATTTGATATCCAAGTTTCAACCAATGCTGCGTAATTCAAAAGCTGAAATCTAAATACTCGACGTATCAAATGGAACTTTTAACACAAACAGTTAGATTCGACATGAGAACTTAGAATTCTAGACATAGGACATCTAAATTTCAACCACCGCTGCACAATTCAACATATAAAATCTAAAATCTCGACCTAGACGATGGACCTTTGATGATACGCAATTTGATTCAACACGTGAAATTGGAATTTTCGACATATGACATTAACATTTCAACTGCAACGTTCTCATTGGACCAGCTATTGTCCGCTACGGCGCCTCATAGATAACTGCCATCTCACCTCTGTCCGGGTGGGTTCGACTCTCGGACTCGGTCAATGTGGGTATGTGAGAAACTTGCCACTAGCTTCCAATGGATCGGCGGTTCTTATCGGGGTTTCCCGAGTTCTTTCTCTACCAGTTATACTGGCCGCCATGTATAGCCTATCATTCACAGAGAAATGGCGTTAAACTCAACACAACAAACAACTCGCTTTCTCAAGTTGATTGTTTGCGTTTTCGGTAGGTGTATTTCATAATTTGAGGTTGAACAGGTTGGGCACTGACCATCTTGTAGTAACACCGTCACATTGAGAGCACGTGCTTTACACTTAATTTTGCGATCATACGCAACAAAATACAGCATTGCAACGATAACTGGATACCGTTGCAATTATATAACAGTTATGATCCCTTTGTAACACCATATGCCACCCAAGAGTTATATAACAGTGGACTTCAGAGCTGCAAATGTATTTTCGCCGATGTTACTATGTTTAGCGTCGCAGCGGTAAAACTACATTTGACTATTGTAACGGTAAGTTCCTTCCATAACTGTCATTTTTGTCGTCGCAACTCTCATATTACTGTTGCAACAACAATCATATCTTATCATTCCACTGTCATTTAAAATAACGGATATCGTTGAAATAAATATAAATACCGTTGGAACGACACCAGTCAAATAAAAATACCACTGGAACTGTAAATTTTATCATACCAAAAGCAAAAATTACTGTTACATAAGCAAAATTTAAGTCTGCATCAATAATTTTACATCTTGGCTATTTCTGTGAGAAAAAAATATTCTTTTGACTGTCGTCCAAGTTGCGGATGGTTTCATGTGCCACTATAATGTTTTTTTGATCATAGTCGGATCATCTTTATGCCAAACAGAGATATGCATTTGATTGTAGTAATTTTCACAATATTCACACATTTGTTCGCCCAAAATTTCTTCGTAAACCCATCCCCAATCCCATTTTCCAGCAATCTGTTCGGGACACCACGGCCATTTATGACACGTGATCAGCAAAACATTCGCAATTTCTCGGTCAATCCTACGTTGAGGTGATCCGAATGCAAGAATAGTTCAATGGTTAGTCGGAATATTTTGGAGTGGAAGCTGTCGGCATACTCTGTACCATCAGCGCTACGTAAGCGCCTCTGCTGTTTGGCGAGTTGCTGTCCAGTTCTCGATATTATCCCTACGCTGAACAGTTGAGTGGACACTATGTGTGTTAAGAGTTACAAAATAGTTCCAAATACTTAGATCTTTTACTTTGTTTTCATTACTTTTTACTGTCAGTCTAATCACAGGAGTCTGCAGTTTTATCAATAAAGCACGACGAAATTTCTGACAACATGAAATCACCTTATCGGTATTATAATTTAACACAAGGAATGCAAGCGTGACCACAACCCTCCGCTCGATTCGACTTTTCTCACGCGTCTTTTATCGCTTCAGAATCGCAAGAAGACTGAAAAACGACACACATCCATTCATTGGTACAGAGTCTGATAAATAATGCACGGGTTCCAGAAATCAAGGCCACCCTCATCCGGCTTGTGTGCGTTCCATTGGGAAAGCACTTATCTATCATTTTCAAAGATAAGCTAATGTCGTAGTCCATTTATCTGTTTAAGTTTGCACATTTTTCAAGCTTCCGGGTCCAGCATCCGTCTAGGCTTTAATATTTGAAATGTGATGACGTCATCAACCGTTATTTGTACTATCCGAACTTTAACTACATATTTCTGTTCTGTAAATTTATACAAAAATTATCAAATGATACAATCTGAAATAAAAAACAAGTTAAACATTTTATGTTGTAAAATTAGCTTCATGACGTTATTTAGCCCGTGGTAGAAATGGGTTACTTCCTGCAATGAGTTCTGTTTTACAGGGTTTGTGACCGTAATGGTGAAAATAAAGGTTAATTCGCCGGATTGGATTCATGCGATGGTCGTCCGAGAGTTATGCGTTGCTACGTTACTGTTTTTTGAATGGATATGTGTCGTTTTTCAGTCTTCTTGCGATTCTGAAGCGATAAAAGACGCGTGAGAAAAGTCGAATCGAGCGGAGGGTTGTGGTCACGCTTGCATTCCTTGTGTTAAATTATAATACCGATAAGGTGATTTCATGTTGTCAGAAATTTCGTCGTGCTTTATTGATAAAACTGCAGACTCCTGTGGTCTAATATATGTCTTGATTGTAAGTTAAGCTAAGTAAAAGATTTTAATTAAAAAATGTCTTAAAATCTGTTTTGCCCATGCTAATTGAAACACTTCCGTTGTCAATCTTTATTTTTGAGGTACGTTGTCAACTTTTTAAGCGTCAGAGGAAAGTAAGTCTTGCACGTAGTCTGCATAAATAGCAGCTGTCGGTTTAAAAAAGAAACTAACAAAACACAACGCTGGTACGTATGAAGTTTATCTGCATACATTCAGGGTATAATCTGAAGATTGCCTGAGAAGTTTCGAATTTGCGCATGCGAGACGAAGAACGTATTCTAAATCACAAAAGCTTACTTACGTTATGTCGTCTACGCGAAGAACATGTTTCTCTATATCCTATGATTATTCCATTTTTCATGACTTTGGTGTACATTTTTGCAAGCTATTCTTCATTACACGTGATCGTGTCATGCCAATATTTCTCATCCTGTCTGAAGAACATACAAAAAAGAAAACAGTGATTCGAGTATTGGGGTTTGGGTGACATCTAGAGCTATTGTTTGTTGTCTCCGTACGAAGACGGTCTCACTGAATGTAATGAAGGATTCAGTCTTTACCTGTATATGCACCGAGATTTTGACAGAAAATCCATATACTGCGCTTAATTAAACTTCGTTATCATGGTGAAATATTGAAAGGCAATACATTCTAGAATACCTTTACAACATACATTATTACGTTTATAATATGACTTGAACTGTAAAAGACCATCACCTTAAGACAACATGAAGGCTAAAGACTAGTTTTTCACCCCAGTCGAATGAAAGAGTACTTCAAAGTACCCGGATGTATAAACTCCCATATAGAACAATCGAAAAATCCCAAAATTCAGTATGTAACTGTAAATGCTGGTGCTTGGGAATGCAAATTCGAAGCTTTTTGTGGAAATAATGCTTATTCATGGTAATAATAACAACAGAACCAACAAAACCACTATTATAAGGCTGCTAAACAATGGTTGTAGACGGCAAGTTCTTATAATCGGTGAAAGAAACAACGAATTTCTGCACAGTGGTTGCACAACACCAGACCGATCGATGTTTAGCCTTACATAAACTCTCTCTGATGGTTTTAGTCAGTTAGCTGCTTCCTGTATGGTGACAGTCAATAAAAACATCTCATTTTTGCGTGCTAAAACCTCCAAGCGAAATTAGAGTATTCGAACACAATCGCGTATGTTTGCATCCGCCCTCCCCCCTCTCTAATTTTAAAGACAAAACTCTTCAAGTATATACAAAATGCACAAAACTTATTCATTTCATTCATTGATTTTTTAGTTCTAACCTGATTGTCCCCGGGGGTAGAGTCGAGGGTGTCCCAAATACTGTGAACTTGTTGGCGTTCCTAATCAAACGGGAGTTTCTTTAGCAACATGGTCGCCACATTTGCATGAGAAAGTCTATGTTTTCAAGCAACAGACGTGATGTAGTTCACTGTATTTGATAATCTCAATAATTGCGTATATTTTGGAGTTACAGCTGTTTGAATTTGTGTATACAATAGTTCTTTCCTTTTACTTGTTCAGTTCGTTTTAGAAATTTTAAAACTAGACACTGCAAATATTTGACCCAGAAAACACAGTTTTTACTAGACTGGACTGTTCTAGAAACCAGAAAAGGAGAGTGAACAGTCTGCCTGCTTGTTTACATCGAGAGCTTCCATCGACAGCGTTGGAAACTCCTTGGCAACAGCCAGGTTTCAAATTATAAATCAATGAATGGAATAACGAAGTTCTGTTTATTTTTGTTATCCTGGAAGCCTTTTGAGTTTAAAAACGGTAGGGGATACAAACAATCGGGTGGGTGTGCGAATATTAGAATACATTCTCTTCTTTATACGGACACCAACTGAATCTATATTTGTTAATATAAAAAAATATACTTGAATTAGTTGACTGCTGATTGCGCTCGCAAATATCTGAGAGACCTAAAATTATTATTTCAAGAATATGATGTATGATTACCATTACACGGGACCATGTATAAATATGCATTATGATGTCATAAAATAGTAATTAAAAATATCGTATTTTCGATATTAGCTTTTTATACAAAAGTCCAGGTGCCTCCGCCTATTTCCCATCAGCCTCTTAACTTTAAATAGGAGTTTTTCATTTATTGCTAAGCACAGTATGACGCTTTATCTGTCTCGGCCACTTCAAAAACAATATTGCCCGTTCGAATCCGACTACCTGAAAAATATTTTCTTAAAAATTGATGAGACGTCGATGTTTGAGTTGGCTGTATACGAATAATGAAATGGAATATGATGGTGTAATGTTGATATCAATTACAAATACATGACATGCATAATCTTTGAGGACGTATTTAGCTTTCAATCACCTTTAAGACTACTAGCGTGTCGTTTGGCATGCTGGAGCTCATATGGTGTTGTATTGGAACCGTCGTAATTTATATGAACTGCACATGTTAGTTTCATGGTAACAACATTATATGTAACAACTTATAAATAGTCGTTTGTCAATAATCTCAAGTTTCACAAGTACAACTCGAGCGGAGATAACTCCTTTTTCGTTTAAAGAATTGTCATGCTATATAAGGTAGAACAATTCACAGATTGATTTGTATAGTATTTTGAAAGAATTTATGGGGATCTCTGGTCGCGGTATTATTCTGCCAGATGAACGGTGTGTACAAAACGTTACAGAAAAGAATACTTCGCTGTTTCGTTTAAATGCATCACACAGATTTATCAAAGAGGCTCAAAAAATGTCAAAAACGTTTTCGAACACATATGCGGAACATAATGATAAGTTAATAAACTTAGGAATTTTTATCTTAGAACGGCGGCGATTTAGCCTTGATGAAGCCTATGAGCAGAAACAGATAAAAACTTCATTTGATATTGTTCAAGAAAAAATAAAGTCTCTGACGTTGACTAGATCGCCTAGTACATCTGAAACAAGTGAATACGATATGGGCGAATATTTCAGTAATGAAGGTCTCTAAGAGCAAATTAAATGTTTTTAGTATTATATAACAATGCCATCATCTACAATCACCAAGATACGAGATATGTTTTAAGAAAGGATATATGGCGATACAGAAATGAAGCAGCCCCTGCACTTAAGGAAATGCGTAAAAGCTAGTATTAGAGACAAGAAACCAAAAACTACTGAGGAAATTTACAAACACTCCAAAACATTTATTATTGCTGAATACACACGTACAACATCTTGCCATATTCGAGCTGGTATAATATTCTGTGATGGGTCATTTGAGCTTATTTGGGCCAACTCCTTTCTGAAATAGTTTATTTAACGCTGCAAGGGAATTTTATGATGAGGACCCGACAACAAACAAAGTATTTATTTCATAAAGGCTGATTTACAATACACCAAAATAAGATCAGGATGGACTCTTAACAAATGTACGAAAGTTTAAGTACATATTTCCTCACAGCAACCATTTCAAGGATAGAGTTATATACCAATACCAGAGTATGTTTCACCGCGGTCAGTCATAAATATGAAGAACAGTGATGATAGATATTTTGATTGGGCGATAATATCCGCGTTACATCCACCGAGTGATACTAAAGATCATCCTCGAAAATATCGGCAGTACACGAGTGAATTCTGTTTTGGTACTATAAATTTTCCTGTGCAGGTTACTAAAGCCACACCCAAAAAAGACTGAAACACTTAATCCAGGCACTGATGTTAATGTGTTTACCTGGAATAAAGGCATTTATACGCTGGCACTATTTCAACATAGACAAAGCAAACAAAACTTGATCTGTTGTTGCTGATTTGTTCATTGTCGTTAGCTCATCATGTATGAATAAAGAATCTTGCGTAACCGACACAGTAATTACAGGGGTAATTTTTTTCCTAGCTAACGTTGCATGCATTTATTTAACACCCAACAACTACTTGACAACCATGATTTTCTTAAGATGGAATCAATAAAAAAAACAGCGTACGATTATGGCTGAACCTAGAAGAAACATTTTGAAGTTTACAGCGGTACAACGACAACTGAAATAACCCTATATCTTGTATGCGGATTCTGAATGTCCAAACGTATTTATCGATGGTTCCAACGACCATACAGCAAATAAAACAAATACAACACAAGTTGCTGAACAAGTCCCATGAGTTTTTGTTACACTGTTGTCAGATGTGATGGACAAACTGAGCCGCCAATGCTGTATCGTGGTAACGATTCAGATTATGTGTTTCTTAAATCGTTCGAGGTTACAACGAAATGGATCAGACAACAGTTGTATTTCCCTGCCAATATGATTATGACCAGTGATATTAATGGGTTTTCTACGGCCACTCATTGCTGGATCTGTTATACTGATTTCAGCGAGACGTCCCCGTCTTACAATGATTTTAAAGTTCATGATCACTGTCATATCATTGGTGCGTATAAAGCAGCACAGCGCATGCAATTTGCAGTTACGAATTAAGCTAAGTCAAATACAAATTCCTGTAGTGCTTCATAACCTGCGTGGGTAGATGGCCATTTAATGATACAATCTGGCGCACCATCATGAAAGGCGTTAATAAGTATTACTTTGAAAAAAAACATGGAGAAATACACGACGTCTAAACTCGAACAATTACAGTTTATCGATTCGTTTTCAGTTTCTGAATTCTGAATTCATCCTTGGACAAGTTAGTGAGCAATTTAGCGACAGAAATCACAAGTCGATATTGTGCCAATAACACTGACCTGCTAACGAGAAAAGGCATGTATTCCTACAAGCACATGACTGATTCTGACTGATTCGCCGAAACACAGTTGCCACCGATTGAAGCACATTCTTCGTCACTGTCACGTGAGGGCAAGTCAGAAAGAGTATATGAACATGCAAACAAAGTTGGTCCGTGTTTGATTGTAAAACCATGGGTGACTATCATGATTTGTATCTGCATAACGAAGTGTTGTTTCTCGCTGATGTCTTTGAAACATTTCGTGACACTGTTTTTGCAGTTCTTAAAATTAGACTCTGCACATTAATTTTGTCACCTGGCATGGCTTGGGATGCACTTCTATCAGAAACCAAAACCGAGTTGGAATTGCTTACCGATGTCGATATGGAATTGCCTACCGATGTCGATATGCAGCTGTTTATCGAGCGCTCATTTCGAAAGGAATATCAATGACTAAACATCGATATGCGCGTGCAAACAACCCAAACATAGACGGGTATAATTCCTGTCCGAAACAGTTATATCATGTATCTGTGCTCCAATAACCTCTAATGACAGGCGATGATGCAACCGTTGCCTGTTGGTGGATTTTCGTGGATTGATCCAGTACACGTTGACAAACAAAAACACTTAAACGATTATAATTGATGTTACATCGTTTGATAAATGAAGGGAAGATTTCCATTGGTCAGAACATAAGCATGTGATCAGACCCTATTGTGTTTATTTCTGTATAAACTGTACGGAGAACTACTTTGTACTTTCTTCAATAGAGTCACGTGCAAAGTAACTAATGTAAACACTGAACGGGAAGGCATACACACTGCATGTTTTTAAAATGAAATACAAACGATGGGTTTATATTTTATTTAGAAAATTGAATAAATTGATATGACAGAATCAAATAACACATCTTTGCTGTTGTTTTTTTTTTTGGAGTATAAATATTTCTTTGTTGCTAGATTTGAAAAAGAAAAGTTGGGAAACTCAAAATCTGCCAAGAACATTGGGGCTACAGCACGTTCACTGCAGCTCGTTACAAATGAATTTAAAACAATAGGTAAATGAATATAAGGATTGGGAGAAGGGGGTCAAAGACTAACATTATAACAATCGGATTCACAGTCCTACAATGTAAGACGTCGACCTTGATAGTTATGATGTGGGGCTGGGTGGGAGATCCGCTGCACCCCCGATTGTAACTGTCACCGATACTCTTAATTTTATTTGTAAGTAGCCGCTGTAGGTAGCCTAAACTATTAATCAAAACGAAAATAGATTTAAAGACGCGAAAACTGGTTACTTGTCTGGACAATAACGATTCGGCCAAGTTACAACGAACTCCTGATAGTATTAAATCCGAGAGTTATTCGTATGTCAAACAAAACAACACATCCTTTGCTTTGAATACTGAACTTCTACTCAGCTCATATATAATAATTTAGATAAAAGATTAAGACCATTCTGTGGAAAGTTCAAAACTTTTAGATCGCTATACCATTGGTAGAGTTATTTAATATTTCGTTTCGTTAAAGTTTATGTTGTGATTTTAAATGTTTGGCGGGCTTTGTAGTGCCATCTAAAGTCTTAGTTTTGGATCACGTGATTCCGCCGGGGTATATATACGGGGCCAACTGTGGCTGCTATGGTGGTGTGTTAGGAAGCGGTATAGAGTGAAGACGTCCCCTGCAGTGTAGCAGTATAACCACCCAGCCAGAGCAAGCACACTTCGTCGTATTACGTTGGACAGGAGAGAATAGGGACAAGGTCTTTCGTCGACCAACAGCCCGGCGCTACAAGGCTCGTCCAAGCAACGCAGAGGTCTTGTGGTAATACACGTTTTTGACTGAGGATAACTCTTCTTTCATGATTTCGCACTTTCGTCTCTCTCTGTCGAACTCGATCGGATAACGACGCGACTCGGCGACAGCCCTGCGACCAAGTCGGCGACCAAAAGAAGACCGAGTCGGCGACTGCGACCAACACTGCGACAAGTCGGCGACCCAGTCGGTAACTCTTCGACAGGTCGGCGACCAGAGGAAGACCAGTCTGCGACTCTGCGACCAAGTCGGCGACCAGAGGAAGACCAGTCGGCGACCCTTCGACCCAGTCGGCGACCAACACTACGACACAGTCGGTGACTGCGACCAAGTCTGTGACCAAGACTGCGACGAGTCTGCGACCAGTCAGCGACCCTGCGACAAGTCTGAGACCAAGACTGCGACCAAGTCAGCGACTGCGACCCAGTCGGCGACCAAGACTGCGACAAGTCTATGACCAGTCGGCGACCCTGCGACAAGTCGGCGACCAAGAAGCCAGGAATAAGACGGTATCCCGCTGAGGTAGAAATCTGTCACACTCTGGAGTGCCAGTCTTTAGACAGATTCAGCAGGGTATCACTCCAAATACAAGACCTATCCTAAGGAACCCGAGATAGCAAGACTCGGGACAGTGTAGCCGAGGAAGTGTTTCGCTAAAAATTGGTGGCAGCGGTGGGAAAGGTCGAGGAGTAGAAGACAAAATCAAGATGGCTTACGGAGGGTCACTAGTAGGCGACTGGATGCTTACCCCCGAAACGGAGGTAACGACAGCAATTTCTTTCGAAAATGAGTTTCGGCGCTTGACGAAGGAATGCAAAGATTTGGAGAAAAGACCAACTGCAAGGAAGGGGACTATGGTTATGAGTGCGGAGACGATCAGGAAGTCAGGGGAGTGGTCGAGAGAAAGAATCACCCCCAGACGACAGATTCACTTTAGTGGACAGGCGATGTCGACGCCCTCGGAGTCAGCGAAGACCAAGAAGATAGCTGATACCACAGCGACAAGGGATGCTGTGCAGGCAGCTCTCAAAGACAGATCGAGATCTGAGAGCAAGGGAACGGTTGCAGAAGAGAGCGATGAGGCGACTAATCTCCCGCGGGGAACCTTGAAGAGGTCGGTCGTTACTCCGATGTCGTACGACGGGACAACACCTTTGATGGATTTTATCACTCACTTCGAGATGTGCTCAACCCTAAATTCGTGAACAGAGGAAGAAAAGAAACTGTATTTAGGTGTCGCACTGAGAGGTCAAGCACAACAATTGTTGGCAGTGCCTGAGAAGAAGTCGTACTCTGATTTAGTTGATGCTCTGAAACAGAGATTTGCATCTCCGAACCAGACCGAGTTATACAGAGTTCAGCTAAGGAGTAGAATTCGCAAGAACGGAGAATCCTTACCAGAGCTTACGCAGGCTATACGGCGGCTTGCGACTTTAGCTTACCCTGAGGCGAGTTTTCTTTTGGTTGATACACTCGCTAAAGAAAAATTTACTGATGCCCTGGACGATTCGGATATGCGCTTAAAGGTACAACAGGCGAGACCCGCTACGATTAACGACGCGGTACAGATAGCTGTCGAGTTTGAGGCGTTCGCTAGAGCTGAGCTACAACGACAGGGAGGGAAAAGGTATGTCCGTGGCGTGTCGACGCAGGAAGAGGAACAAGAGCCAGCGATCAAAGAAGTGAGAGAGCAAATGATGGAGCTGACGAGATTGGTCGCTGATCTTACGACTGAAGTAAGGAGTACCAAACAATCGAGACAAGTCGCAGAGCGACGCAGAAACAGAAACTATGACGAACTTGTTTGTTACGGATGCGGACAGCTGGGACATTTCAAGAAAGACTGCCCTGCTAAGAAGTCATGTAACAATGATTTGCAACCGACCCCACAGTCGACGGGTCGCATGAGATACGACAGGAACGAGAGGTAAAGACGCAAAAGGAAAAAAAGTTACTTATCGACTTGGAAACCGATCGCTGGATGCTGACGTCGGACTGTATGTAGCAGGCACCATTGAAGGGACTGGTTTCGATCTCCTGATTGATACGGGTGCTACCGTAACTATCCTATCTAGAGAAGTCTATCGGATGATCAAATCGGAGAAAAGACCAAACCTTATTCCTGTGAAAGGGAAAGTCAGTCTCGCAGACGGTAGACCTATGTCGGTCGACGGGAAGGGACTTTTCGAAATAAGCCTACATGGTGTTCGTCGACGACATAAAATACTGGCTGCTGACATTCCAGCAGAGGGAATACTTGGATTAGATTTTTTCAAATTTAATTCGTGTCTACTCGATGTTAACAAGAGTCGCCTTTCCATCGGCAAGAAGAATTTACCTTGTAAGTTTAAAGGACAAGTAGGATGCGCCAGAATAATTGTCGCTGAGACAGTGAACGTTCCAGTGATGCACGAAATGATCGTTCCAGGAAAACCTGACAAGCTGTCGTCTTCAGCAGTGCCGGAAATTGAAGTGATAGAGCAGTATCAAAACTTTGGAGAGCGCCACGACATCTTAGTCTCGAGAATGCTAGTCAGATCCGGGGAAGGGAATTTGCCCGTACGGATACTGAATGCGACTGCAGATAACCAGACGCTCTATGCGGGGACAAACATAGATGTATTAGAAGAAGTCGGAGAAGTCGTCGACTTAGCTAAGAGTACGACCGTTTGTTGTCTTCAAAATAAGGAATCTCAGCTTCGAGTATCGACTCATTTAGAAGAACTGACTCAGGTATCAAAAGAATCACTCCCTGAAGAACTGACAGACAAGGATTGGAGTGTTGCCACTGATATGCCAGTAGCTGAGATACAGACGTCCCGTGGTAGCGACGAATTCGCCGAGGCTCAGAAAACCGACCAGAATGTCGCAATTGTGATGAGCTGGGTGGAAAGCAAGAAACGACCACAGTGGGAAGAAGTTACCAGATATGGCGTACTGGTGAAAAGCCTCTGGAGTCAGTGGGACCAGCTAGAGATCAAGAACACCATACTCTGTCGCAGATGGGAGTCGCACGACGGTTGAGAAATTCACAGTCAAGCTATTGTTCCACGAGAAAAAAGAAATGATATTCTACGCATGGCGCACGACTCGCGAAGTGGAGGACATCTTGGCATCAGAAAAACTCAGAGAAGATCAGAAAAGAGTATTATTGGGTGAGACTACAGAAAGATGTGCGACTGTGGTGCCAGAGATGTGAGGCCTGTGCGAAGCGAAAGTCCCGAAGACAAAAAAGGCGAGCTCCAATGCACCTGATTGCGTCAGGGGTTCCAATGGAACGCATAGCTGTTGATATCTTAGAGCCACTTCCGAAAACCGAAAATGGAAACGTTTATATTCTCGTAATTGCCAACTACTTTACAAAATGGACTGAGATATTCCCAATGCCTTTTCAGGAAGCTACAGTTGTCGCAAAACTGATAGTAGAGGAAGTCGTCACACATTTTGGTGTACCACGACAGATTCAAACGGATCAAGGCCGACAGTTTGAGAGTGAGCTCTTTCGTGAAATGTGTCGACTCCTTGGAATCGAGAAAACTAGGACCAGTCCATACGATGCGCAAGGCAACGGCATGGTGGAAAGGATGAACTGAACGATAGAGGGCATGCTATCTGCTTTCGTCGAAGAACGACAAAGAGAATGGGACGAGCACCTCCCATACTTAGCGATGGCATACCGCTCTGCAGTGCATGAGACCTCAGGCTTTACTCCCAATTTCATGATGATGGGAAGGGAAGCAGACATACCGTTAGATGTTGTGTTTAGAAAACCACCTGATCAAGAAAAGAAGATTAGAAATTTCACATCGTTTCGCCAGAGACAACTTGCAGTGCAACATGCGGCAACAGAAGCGCTATTATGATAGCAGGGCCAGATGGGAGAGATTTCAGGCAGGAGACCTTGTCTGGTTGTTTTCGCCGAAAAGAAAAAGGGGAATTTTGTCGAAATTACAGACATGGTGGTATGGGCCCAACGAAGTCATTGACAGGTTGAGTGACGTCAATTACAGAGTTAAATGCGGTAGATATGGGAAGCCCCTCGTAGTGCACGTGGATCGCTTGAAGAGGTATCAAGGACGGAATTAAGTCGCTAACGGAGCGAGGGAATTGGACTCTGAGACTTCGGAATGTATGGATAAGGAGCAAGGGAACAACGACCTTGATGGTACCAGTCTTGTTGCGCCTTGCTCCATCGACACCATGACAGAAGTTCTCCCAGTGAACAACAGCGACAATGGAGAGTCAAGAACAGCTGGTGATGAGCGACCTAGGAGACAGAGGAAACTACCCAAGAAATTGGAAGAATTCTGTGTGAACTTTGCTAATCAGGAACAGTGAAGCAAATGCGTTCAGAACATTCAAATGTGTAATTCGAATAGCCTAGGGAAATAATGATGGACATTTTTACTGAACATTAATTCTTTCTTGATTGTTTGATATTGTGTTTTTATGTGATTTAACTGTGATTTAAGTGATTTTATTTGTTTATTTTCTTTCTTTACCATTCGTATGTGCGTGGAAGCACATAATAGTGGAGGCGTGGGTTGTGTAACGAGGAAACCCCATGGACTTCAATTTTCGTTTCGTTATTTAATATTTCGTTTCGTTAAAGTTTATGTTGTGATTTTAAATGTTTGGCGGGCTTTGTAGTGCCATCTAAAGTCTTAGTTTTGGATCACGTGATTAAGCCGGGGTATATATACGGGGCCAACTGTGGCTGCTATGGTGGTGTGTTAGGAAGCGGTATAGAGTGAAGACGTCCCCTGCAGTGTAGCAGTATAACCACCCAGCCAGAGCAAGCACACTTCGTCGTATTACGTTGGACAGGAGAGAATAGGGACAAGGTCTTTCGTCGACCAACAGCCCGGCGCTACAAGGCTCGTCCAAGCAACGCAGAGGTCTTGTGGTAATACACGTTTTTGACTGAGGATAACTCTTCTTTCATGATTTCGCACTTTCGTCTCTCTCTGTCGAACTCGATCGGATAACGACGCGACTCGGCGACAGCCCTGCGACCAAAAGAAGACCGAGTCGGCGACTGCGACCAACACTGCGACAAGTCGGCGACCCAGTCGGTAACTCTTCGACAGGTCGGCGACCAGAGGAAGACCAGTCTGCGACTCTGCGACCAAGTCGGCGACCAGAGGAAGACCAGTCGGCGACCCTTCGACCCAGTCGGCGACCAACACTACGACACAGTCGGTGACTGCGACCAAGTCTGTGACCAAGACTGCGACGAGTCTGCGACCAGTCAGCGACCCTGCGACAAGTCTGCGACCCAGTCGGCGACCAAGACTGCGACCAAGTCTGCGACCGAGTCTGCGACCCAGTCAGCGACTGCCACCCAGTCGGCGACCAAGACTGCAACAAGTCTGTGACCAGTCGGCGACCCTGCGACAAGTCGGCGACCAAGAAGCCAGGAATAAGACGGTATCCCGCTGAGGTAAAAATCTGTCACACTTGAGTGCCAGTCTTCAGACAGATTCAGCAGGGTATCACTCCAAATACAAGACCTATCCTAAGGAACCCGAGATAGCGAGACTCGGGACAGTGTAGCCGAGGGAGTGTTTCGCTACAATAATTTCGCAGCAGACGCCTCCACGAGATTCCATACACTTAAACCGGCTCTAAAACTTATAGGAAATATCTTTAAAAAAAGAAAATAACAATAATAAATAAATAAAATTATAAAGAATTGCATTTGTAAGGGTTTAACTTTGCTTTTTTCTGAGTTTATCGAGGTATAAACTGTCAATTACCGACTCACACAGCTTATATAACGCCCCTCGGGTGTTATCTGCTGAGTGATTTGACAACTGACAGTTTATACCACGATAAACTCAGAAAGAACAACATTAAACTCTTAAATAACGGCAACAGTGACAGCGGATACTTTACTGAGGTTGATTTAGAATACCCTGAACAACTTTACCACTTTCATAACTATGATCCATCAGCACCAGCAGCGTTGTCAGTTCCTGGTGGGTGGTTATCCTCCTATCAGTGCAGAATTGTTGATGAATCATGACGTAAATTTGCTGAATGCATCAAGCTTTTTCTAAGTCTCAGGACTAGAAACAATTATGTATTATACGTACGAAATCTGCAGTTGTACTTGCGATAGTGAATGCGTGTAAGTCAATTATGTGCTTGGATTTCTCGAAAGCACTTGGATCGCGCCCATGCATTCAAATGAATACGGGTCTGACAACAAAGGCCACCAACAACTTCGAAAAATATTTCTTTAAGTTCATAAACAATTCGCATTTGGCAAAACAATGGATAATTTACGAAAATGAATTGTAGTCGACCTTGTTTTTGATAGTGAACAAGATAAGCGTTGAAGGCGCATTACAGATCCAGCATTTGAATCTCGAAAGATCATTGATGGTGGACTAATTGCTCTTCGTAGTAAACACGCAAAACTCAAGTTGACAAATTCTATCTACGTTGATTCGTCAATACTTGATTTGTCAAAGTTGCTCATATATAATTTTATTACCATAAGATCAAACTGTTCAACCATTATCATATCAAGATGCCTTATACCGACACCGACTCGCATATAACCATGGGCGACATGGATTCAAATATAGCATAAAGCATACTCGCGAACGAATTTGATACCAGCGATTATCCGATAGAACACCCATTGTTTAGCATCAACATTTAAAAAAAATTGTTGTCAAATTCAAACACGAATGCTCGGGTAAACCAATCGAAGAATATGTGGGACTTCGACCTAAAATATATTCGATTGTGTTTGGAGCAAAACACATTAAAAAGGCCAAAGGTTCCACTGTTTATTGTGCAAAAGAATCTCAAGTATAATATGTATGTGGAATGTCTTCGAGAGCGACGCGAATTCAAATAGACAGCATATACGATACGGTCTCGAAAAAAAACCCCAACATAGGTGGATACCGATGCACCAAAGCGAGTTTGCCACCGATTGATACCAAGCGATAGATATTTCCCGATGGAATTGCCATTTAAAAGGTCACGTGAAATAAAAACCAAATCAAAGACTGTGATCATGTTTAGACCCAAGAGAAAAAAATCTGAACTAACGAAACCCGAAGCATTTAACACGACTGAAACAGATACCACATTCGAATCAGTTCGCATTACAACTGGGCAAGAAACAGGAACTGAAGATCACGATATGCCACCACCAAATTCTTTTCCGATGAAGCTCGAAAGGTGATTTTTAATAACCCCGTACATATTGCTGTTAACAGACCTTTCAAATGGGAACAATGTTGCGGAACCTGATCACAAAAAAGGAAACAAAAAGAAATCGAGACAGAATTACCTAAAATGATATTTTGGGAGATTAGGGGACAGCAAAACGCCAGCATTAAGAAGCGGAAAGGTTTTGTAAATGTCACAGAAAAATTTAAGCCTGGAGATACCGGTAATGCCACCATAATGTGGTAAAAACATGTTGACAAATACCTTCAGCGACGACCTTCAGTAGAGTATTCTCGGCCAAGTTCACCAAACAAGTAGAAGGCCTTGGTGGACTGTGTGACCTAACGACTTTGCTGATCGATGAGAAGCACATGTGGGATCAATTCCCGCTGGTAATGATGCATCAGAAGTCACTGATGTGGTCAAATCGATTAGTCAGCGGTTGCTTACCTGACACATCATGGACGGAAGAACATCTCGCACACTGATGCGCGAGATTGCTGAAGACATGAGTGATGGATATTACGACACTGATGATGAGTTCTGAGGCGGTTGAAACATTTCGAGTGTTGCGCGAGATATGTGCTGCGATGCAACATGTTGTAAATACAACCTAAAGCATTACCTCTATGACTACAATATCATCAGAACCAAAATTTAATGCAACATTTTCTATACCTATTACAGCTGGGGGATCACGCACACTCGAAACTGCAGTAGCGTCATTGCGAGTTTATTACAGTCGCAGAATATCCAATCGCAACCGCTTAATGTTGACACGCATGACTTGCTGGTATTTTCACCAGATGATGGATCAACTTGGGATAAAGTAGAACTTCCCACAGACGCGCATGATATTATTACAGTCAATAATGAGAAAACCAAAGAACAACTCGAGACTTTCTTCTCCAGCGAGGCTAATATATCTTGCGAAGATTCGGTACAAATTTCTTTGAGTCACTTGAACTTTATGCTAAACTTTAATCAGCAGGTCACTGAAATTTGTCGGAAAACAATCAAATGTGCTAAAAGGATTTGGAAAAATACCTTACAAACGAAAAAGACTGGTTGTGTATCACTCTTTTATCACGGCAAACTTCAACTTCTGTCCTTTAACCTTGCATTTCAGCCGTCTCACTAAAATGAACAAACTTGAAAAGCCCCATGAAAGAGCTGTGAGATTCACGAAACCTAAGTCTGAACTCATGGATTATGCAAATGTACCAACTCTCCACATCCGAAGGATGAAGACCATGGCACTTGAAGCATTCCAAATTTTAAATAAGAATGTCCATCATATTTAAATGATCTGGTAGTTTTAAAAACAGTTTTACTCTTTTAGGTATGTAAACACTAGAGATCCCGAAAGTAAAAACATCCAGGCATGTGATACAATCTTTTAGGTGTGCAGCAGGAAAATTATGAAAGTCTCTTCCCAATAATTTACGAACACCCACAGAGTTTAACAATTTTAAATCTTCTATTAAAGACCTGGTCTGGGATCGTGCTATGTAAATGCTCAACATATTAAGAAAAACCAAACAATTATTTAAGTTGTTGCTGCTACCTTAATCGGCTGCATGCTTAGGATTTTAAATTCTAATTTTGTATAATGCTTGTACCTAATGACTGCTCTAAATGTTGGCTTGCGTCGCCTACACATGGTTATGGATTTTGTATCGCATATGTGTGCTTAGCATGTTTTGCATAGTCTGTCCTTTTCCCTGGATATTTAAAATCGGTATTCAGTTAAATTCTATCGTAAGGATGCATTGGCCAGCCGTTATTTTACCCAGAATATTTTAACACTGCATGTAAGAGTAGAGTATATTATATTTATAAGATAAGATAAGATAAGAAGATAAGAATTCTTTATTTCAGACTACATAGTCCATACATCTAAATTAAAATACGGATATAAAGTAAAACATTGTAAACATAAAAGAACATATATATCATATTTACAAGTATACAGACACATCTACAACAATGGACTGTGCCCTGCATTGTTAAGAATGAAATTAAGTGGCACATTTAAAGAGTAATTTGTTCCATCTACTAATAATATGAGAATTTAAATGAATGTCATAGTTCCAAAGTGATTTCAATATACAGTTCTCACTATTAGATAGTCTTGTTATCATTGAGAATACATACTTTCTCATTACTTCCTCAAAACTGAATACATTATAATTTACAAACATGTTGGAGGCACTGTTCCATCTAGGAAGACCTAATAGAAAACGAAGACTATTATTATAACCAATTACTAGTTTTCTTTTCATACATTCACTAAAGTTTGTCCAAAGTGGAGCACAATACATAGTGCAGCAATAAGATTTGAATAATCTAATTTTGATACTCAATGAACAATTCTTAAATTTGCGTAGAAGAATTTATGTAAACTGACTTCCCTGCATTTAATATTCAATAAGAAATTATGAGGGTGGTGGTGGAATAGCTTAGTTGTGACTTTTGGCCAGCCATTTGGTGTATTATAACACTTAAAAAAAACCCCAAACAATATTAACATCATAATTTATTTTTTTTTTTTAAATAATTTAAAAAAAAAAAAAACAGCCTCATGATCATATGTACTATATGACTGATTACTGAATGAATGGTTGCATTATTGTTTAAAGTTGGTATACAAGCTCCAACAAGCTTATGTTTCTTACTGTATAATGCACAGGTGCTCGACGCGAGCTTAATGTTACAACCCGCCCCCAAAAAACAACCTGAGGGAAATAAATCATACCGAGTAAAGACATTACCTCAGATCATCCCTATGACCCATTCTGACATAGGACCCTGTCTAACATACAACGAAAGTGTCTTCTTAGCTCGCGTCGATCACTTGTGGTGTAATGCAACTCCGACTAAAAATTAAAATTTGTTTACGCCTCTGTCTATTCGGCTAGAGTTATGTCCCATAACGGATTGTTCGGAAAGAAGTTGGCAGCCATACAAAAGTCGAATGTACATGTAAAATTCCTGGTTGCATCTATTTTGCACTGACTGACTTGCATGTTCAGTGAATCTGTACTTGACGGATGCTCCAAACACTCATGACAAAGTTTTATTTTGAGTGCGCATTGAAGCATAAGGTATCGTTTTATGAAACCAATGAGCAAATTGCAATTGAATTGTTAATCATTAACAGTTTGTTGGAGGAAATCTAGCCAGTTTAATACCGTAGATCCGAAGGCAGTTGATTGATTCACTAAGGTAACTGGATGTGCAAGTATCCCAATGGTGACAAAACTGTCCAGACTGCCTAGGCTCAGCAGGTATCACAGGCAGTCCTACAACGTAAGACACATCACCCCGATATTTTTCTTCTGGTTGGGTAATGGCACTTAAATAAAAACATGTGCTATGGCTTACATTGTAGGACTAGTATCACAGGATCTGATAATAGGCTGAGCAACTGGTCACTCTTGTTTGCTTGAAGCCCCTGCCTTTGCCTGAAACGTCTGTCTCCTCATTATTCTTTCTTGTGACTTACATGGGTAGGCAAACCCCCCTTTTGTGACAGAAGTAGCCCTTTTTTCCACACTAGTTCCTTCCTGATGCACACTGTTTAGAGTTGTACAATGCTGTTGGGCATTTCTGCGCATGCAAAGTTTCCATCTCCAATACTGAAGCAAAACGCATGTTGAATTCGACCAATTGACGAAAATAAAATACTGTAATGCTTACCATTTGAAAAGACGCAATTGTCACCAGAGTATTCTGTTCAAAATAATATTAATTTTGGACACACGGGATACCTCCCCAGTGTTTTCATGACTCGTAATATGTCGGCCTATTCTGCGTACAGCTTTGAAAAGATGTAATTTTTATCTATCGGGCTATGGAAATGAAATACATTACTTTGCACTGTTTCTGTCAGCAGTTCAGACAAGTAATTAGGTCAGGTTTATAGCTGGTTTTACAAAATTCAACTTTAACAATGCCAATAAATGGCAATCGATATTAAGCCAACTAAACCAGTCTTGTAAAAAAAATAGTACAGTTCGACATTTTGTAAAAAATAAGCTATTACCGTATGTGGAAGAGAAACAACAATGAATAGGATGTAAAGTGATGCATAATTTTTTTAAGGTATGCATTTCCATCTTTTAAATAATGCATTTATTTGTATGATTCTAAGAGATACATAATAAATAGGATTTTCTGGGTTACAGGTTCAAGAAGGTCAAGGAGTGGGTCTTCATGTTGACATTTAGAAATCACATTTTCATATCTATTTCAAGTCGAAATGTGGGATATTTTTGTACACTTTATGAATATCACTTTTCTTAATTAAAGCAGGATAGTTCTTTCTTGATACAAAATGGATTTTTGACCCAAAATAACAAGTGATCCAATGTTTACAGAAGTTACGTGTCGTTGCACAGAATTACCTGACGCGCAGAATTGGCCGACATGGTGGGTATACATAGACAGTGGCAGGTGTAAGGTGAAGTTGTTTACATTTGCTGCAAGCACAATGGAGAGAATGTTGGTATACCTCTATGTTCCTTTCAGGAACTGTGGCTGACATTTCTTTGGATATTGTACTCGTGGAAATTGTACATGATCTATGCATACAGCTAACTAAAATGACTGCTTCCTTGTGTTAAAAAAATCAGCCTGAATTAGTCTAAAGTACACTATCTTCAGCAGTTATTAAAATAGGGAAAACATATTTTTCCAGACTGGACAATACCAGCTTCAGAAAGTGTAATGAATGAATTACCAAATATGTAAAATGTTAAAAAAGTTATTATCTCTCTTTTTTACAATTTACCTCTGAAGTCCACAAGGTGGCAATGACCAAGCAGTACTTGCAGTTTTTTTTAAGGGTGCACATCTGAAGTAAGGTCAACCTGTATAATCTATAACCCATATTACACATATCAATCATACACCAGAATAATGGGAATTAAAAGTTCTTTGAACAATACCTATCTATACAACGTCTTTTCTAAATAGCCAGTATAACTAGTGAGGAAAATTGGGAAAATTCTTTTTCTTTGAAAATCCAACCCTGTGCAAAATGCGAAACTGTAGAGCGCCACCTCAGTAAGTCCTCCTCACCTTTTTATGACAGGTGGCAGAAATAGTAAATAGAAACAACATACAAGGGTTCACAGAAACATTGATATTGTAACTTCTACTGTTATAAGTTGGCGAGCGACAAGGTATTTGTACCTGTCTTGACAGTGTCCATCCAGGAACTTGTCCACACCAGTTGAAAGCCCCAAAAATATAAAAGGGTGGCCCACACTGTCCGTTGGGTTACCTACCTTATAACATAAACTCAGCAGTATACAAATGTTTTCCTTGACAACCAACATTGGCTCCTTAGAATACACAACGCTGTCTTGACTATACTGCCTAAAACCTAATAATAATTAATCTGATAATTGTTATTATTGATGCAGGAGTCTCAAACTCAAACCACTCTGAGGACACATGAGGGCATTTTCGATGGCCCAAGGGCTGCACTACCTTTGTTATCTCTCACGACACCTTGTGATGCCAATCATTTTGTGGGCCACAGGATACGGCTTGTTGGGCCATATGCCACCTGCAGGCCGTGTGTTTGAGACCCCTGTGTTGATGGATGAAATAAATGATTACTGAGTTGGATGATTATAGATTGGATGATTGCAGACCAGCCTTTAAGTGCATATGCTTTGGTATTTACCAGCCTTTAAATTTGCTTGCTTTGGTATTTATCATCCTTTAAATGAACATGGTTTGGTATTTACCATCCTTTAAATTTGCTTGGTTTGGTATTTACCGGTCTTTAAATGCACATGGTTAGGTATTTACCAGCCTTTAAAATTGCATGGTTTGGTACATACTGGGTAATGAAGTTGTTTCAGATTCCATTGGTCCTTGGGAAGAAGAATGTGTAAGTCTGTTTTTGACTAGAGAATACTCTACCTACCAGTTCATCTTTTGGTGATACAGGTGTAAGAAAAATGTAAATTTTGACCACTTTATTTCTAATTGTATTAAACAAAGACATACATTTTGCATCCTCGTGCTGATAGCCTAAACTTGTCTAGCATAGAAATTACAGTGCTGGTGTGGTAGTAGTTTTTAAAAATATCTGACAGCCCTATTTTAAAACATTTAAGTTTGGGGGTTTTGCTGTGGGTTTGTCTGCCACATAGGCACCTGATTCTATCACATATTTGATGATATCTTTCTTTTGCCATGGATCAAAACAGTGGATGAATACTCTGGAAGAGATCTTACATATGTTTTATATGCTGTTTCATTTATCTTTGTTTTTGTTTTTTGGTTTTGATTTTTCTCTTGATGACTGTTAGTGTGTTCTTTGCCATGGTTATGATGTTATTAATAGAGTTGCACAGTATTTCTGGTATACTGATTTACAGTGGTATTTTTTCTGGTGGTAGGTACCATGGTACTTTTTCACTGTACTGGTACGTCGGTAGTTTCTGTCAGTAAAGAACATATGGAAATTCCTGAGGAACCTTATTATGATGTAAATGATATTAACAGTCTGTTTTCATTGTTCATGACAAAGTAGTTCAACAAATTTTACAAAACAGTTGTTTCTGTAACAAATTAACGGTGAATTTTACAAATAGAATTACATTTATGATCCATTAATCACATGCTTGACAACATAACTACAGTTATAATCATTTAATCACACATTTGACACATGTCATGCCTACACAGTGGGCAAATGAAATGTGGTGAAACATATTTGAGCCAAGTCCAACTTTTAGATGTAATAAAGCAAAATAACAACAGCAGTAAAAACCCACATCATCTTTTAGCTATTTATTAGTGTATGTGAATGTGTTAAGTACATGTATTTCTTTGTAAGACTGAATTCATAGCACGCTTAATTTCTCTCTGAACTTAATTTCTGAAGTTCACAAAATATTTTCTAGTTTATTAAGCAAGTGTGTTTTATATTTGTTAGTCTTCTCTGGTAAATATCTTGCCTGGGTGTTGGCATCCTGCTAAATGTTTCCCTGCCTGTCATATCAACAGTGTTGTTAGAAAATTGTAGGCTTCAGTATCAGCATTTCCTATTTTTATCAATAAGCTCTTTAATGTCAGCATCAGCTATAAAGTAACCCTAATCATCCCACTTTGGTTATAGCTTTTAGAACTTGTACTACAATTAACATACATGTAGCAAATTCATCTACAGTAAGATACTGGCCATTTAATTAATTTGTTTTGGAGGGGGAGGAGGGGAGGGGACTGATTTTGTTTGAGCTGAAATATTTTCTTTTCATTTATCACAAGATAATTAATTTTTCAAAAATAATATCATGGATATAATATGCAGTTAGTTTTGCGATAAATGAGAGCAAGATATCTTTCCAGCTATTGACAGATGGAAATTAATAAAAAGAGTGTCGGGCCACTTCCCCAGAACATTGAATTGCAATATATAGTGGTATTTAACGTGGTACATTCAAAAACATTGTGGTATACTATGGTACAGTTGTTTTATTTTGGTACTCAGCTCTAATTATTAGTGTGTTTTGTTCAAGACAGGTTCTTGGAGATACATGTAGTTATTCTCAAAAACTTTACTGGTTGAGATGATATCAGGGTAGTGTACTTTAGTAGATGAGAGGTTGAGAGGAATGAAACTGACAACTGTTATGTAGTACATGTATGGGTATTTGCAATGTGCAGATTAATGGAAAGGAATAAAAATATATGTTGCATTAACTAATAGTAAGATGACACAAGAAAAATGTTCCTTTTTAGCTCTGTACTGATCAAAGATCGCCTATGTCGCCCTGGTGCACTTGCAGACCCTAGCCTCCTGCATCTACCCAGAATCCCAGTGTGGCTTCCGAGCCGGCTGGTCAACTGTAGACATGATCTTCTCACTACACCAGCTGCAGGAGAAGTGTCATGAGCAGCAGATTCCCCTCTATATTGCCTTCATAGACCTGATGAAGGTGTTTGACCTGGTCAGCCAGAGTGGACTCTTCAGGCTCCTGGAGAAGATCGGCGGCCCCTCATGACTGCTCGCTGTCGTCATGTCATTCCATGAGAACATGCACAGCACAGTGTGCTTCAATGGTGCAACATTGGAGGCCTTCCCAGTCAGCAGTGGAGTGAAGCAAGGCTGCGTCCTTGTGCCCATGCTCTTTGCCATCTTCTTCTCCATGCTCTTCCAGTACGCCTTCAGGGACTGCAGCGAGGGAGTGTACATCCACACTAGGGCTAACGGCAAGCTGTTCAACATCGCTTGTCTCTGTGCAAAGACTAAAGTCACAGAGGTTCTCATCCGTGAATTGCTCTTTGCCGACGATGTAGCCTTGACATCACACACGGAAGATGGACTGCAGCAGCTGGTATGTTGCTTCTCCCACGCCTGCAAGGAGTTTGGACCGACCATCAGTTTGAAGAAGACGAACGTCATGGCGCAGAATGCAGACTCCCCACCATCACCATCAATGGGTACAACCTCGAAGTTGTTGAGAACTACACTTACCTTGGGTCCACCATCTCCAGCTTGCTCTCCATTGATGCTGAGGTGAATGGCAGGATTACCAAGGCAAGAGCAGTTATGGCCAGACTGAACCAGAGGGTCAGGAACAACCCCAACCTCACTGAGAAGACCAAACTGCATGTCTACCAGGCCTGCATGCTCAGCACACTCCTCTACAGCAGCGAGGCATGGACCACCTACGCGAGCCATGAAAGGAAACTCAACAGCTTCCACCTGTGATGCCTGCAGCGCATTCTGCACATCCAGTGGCTGGACAAAGTACTCAACACAGAGGTTCTGGAACGCGCCAGCATGAACAGCATGTTCTCCATTCTCAGCGAGAGGCGCCTTCGCTGGCTCAGCCACGTCAAGAGAATGGACCCAGTCCGCATTCCAAAGGACTTGCTATACGGCGAGCTAGCAGAAGGCGCACGACTGACGGGATGGCCACATCTGCATTACTAAGATGTCTGCAAGAAGGACATGAAGATGGCCAACATCATTGTCAATGACTGGGAGAGCTGTGCTGACGACCACTCCACCTGGCGCCTTGCTGTCAGACAGGGCGTTCAGAAAGCCGAGGAAGCGAGAAACACAAACCTCGCTACAAAGAGAGCCAGGAGGAAGGTGAAACAACAACAGCCTCAACAAGCATCAACGTTCACCTGCAGCAAGTGCAATAGAGACTGTCACTCTAGGGTCGGACTCTTCAGCTACGCGCGAAGGTGCAGATGGGACACCCAACTGGAAGTTACACCATCATCTCCCGACGACGATGATCAAAGGTAAGAAGGCCCTATGTGATGGCCTGTTGTCTGTCTGATATTCATCTGTCAGCACAAGTTTGTTATCACTACTCTGTCTAAACTACTTGGAGAATTGCTATGAAATATTACACACGCATTCATCCCATGGTCAAGTTTTTCCAAAACAAAAATGGTACCAATTTGACATCCAATGTTCCCAATAGCCATCTTGAAATTCATATTATCACTATGACTTCTGGATGGAAATTCACATTGACACAGGATTTTTCTAAAGGACTTCTTGTGATGTCTAGTTGGTCCTAATTAAAATGGTTTCACTCAGATATCCAAAATGGCTATCACATTGGCCATCTTGAAATGGATGCTCACATCTGATAACCAGTATCACTATTTGAATGGATGGTCAGTATCAGCATGTAGTTTTCACTGAAGGACTTCTTATGATGTCTGATTTGTACTAAATGAAAACGGTGCTGATCTGACATCCAGTATGGCCACTATTGCAGTCATCTTGAAAATCTTGTTTATGCTATTCCTGAACAGAAAGTGATATCAACATGAAGTTTTCACTCGAAGACTTCTTATGGTGTGTAGTTGATCTTAATAAAAATTGTGTAAATCTGGTGTTAAGTAAGGACACCACAGGAGCTAGCTTGAAAATCTTATTTTCCTAGATAGTAAGTCTTATTGACATTGGATTTTAACCAGAAAACTTCATATGATGTCTAGTTGGTACTTAATGAAAATGGTGCCGATCTGACATCCAGTATGACCACCATGGCAGCCATCTTGAAAATCATGTTATTGCTACTCCATGTAAATGGAAAAGAATTTGTTGTGAATGGTTACTGTTTGCTGGCCAACATTAGTTGTTTCTTTATTAAAGGGGAATGAAACCAAATAATTTATTATTATTATTATTATTATGATTATTATTATTTGCTTTTAATTCTCTAGCTTTACATTGATATATGTTGATGAAACAGTAACCAAGTTGATGGCTAATATCTGAGTCAATGGCAGAAGCAGAGGGAGAGTTGTTTCAGGCAAAGAAAGTGAAGGGCTGCTGGGAAAATCCATGGGAACCATGGCAACAACCTGGTTTATGGGCTTTCATGAGGTGGCTACTCAAAGAGAAGGATAGCAAAAACATTCCTCTGAACAATGAAAAGGTTTGTATGTAATTATACAATAAGTAACTATTATTGATGAATTGTTGTAAATATTAGGATGAACTACACATGAAAAAATGGAATTCTTGGGTAAAGATGCTTGTAAATGTGCATTGAATTAGGTTTTTTTTTGAGACTTCTCTATACTTTTTTTAATTTAAGTGTCATTTTAGTTAGACCACATAATTACTAATTTAAAAGGACTAAAATTACTACCACCAAGTTTTATAGGTACAATAAATGGAAGTTATCAGCAATGATAAATATAAAACTTGTCTTCCAAACACACATAACATGTTCAAAAATGTATTGGTATTTTGTTTGGCAGGATGTGGGAGCTAGTATGACCATATTAAAAATTCCTAAACTGTTTAATCATATATACTTAGAATCATTCGAGTTCATAATGAAACATAAACACTACTAAAAATATGTAATTGCAGTATCCCTTATTTTAATATCATTTATACCTGACCTGTTGCTGTTGTGTTACTTACCTTTCCAGGATGGAAATTACCAACAACCATAAAAAATCCATTATACCATTAGATGAGAAATTCAAGAGGTCCAGATCCCCATGTCATAATCCCATGCTCCAGGGGTCATGCTGCCCGGTGAAGTGGGTGACTTAAGTTGCCAAAAAAATATAAACTTTGCCTTCTTCTGTTAGGAACGCAAAAATGACTTTATGATTGTTTCTTAGGTGTACATTGAGCAACGGTAGTTTATGACTTTTGAGATGCTCTCTTGACCTAGCCAGGTAGTTCCAGCATTGTAGCCCAAAGCAAAATGTATTGCATGCATCAGATAGCTGGTGTTGGTATAATTTGCACCAACAAGCTCTGACTTGAACATTCATAGGAATGCATTTTAATAACTGATTGACTATTAATCCTTTCCTGAGGAAGCTATCACTGCCTGATTTCTTTTGATGATGAAAAGGTACCAGTTTGTGTTTTGAAACTTAAGCATCAATATGTAGATAGCAATTTGTGTTTAAAAATAGAATCAGTGAAAAGCACTTGATAATTTGTACAAACATTAGCAGTTTTTAACCTCTTGTTTGCATGATTTTCTTCATAAATTAGTTTGAAACCACAAGTGAAAGCCAAATATAACAGTGCTTCATAGGACTCAGAAGAAGATAACCGTTTGATCTCAGTAGGAAATGGGATCCATCTCATAAGAAGAATATTTAATCACTGGAGAAGGGCATTTCTAGATCCCAAAAGGGTACAGGATCCAGGCTGATCAAATCCCATAGCCAGATATCTGGGACTATATATTTTCAAAGTCAGACAATTAAAATTTTCCAAAGTGCTTGTATTGACAAGTGTTTTTGTTTTCCTATTTTAAAACAAGTTGGACAAGTGTTATTTTCATATTTTAATCACTTTATTTACTTTACCAGGTCATTCATGCCCTCTGGGCATACTGAATGTTTGAATATTTCTACATTTATTCATTCACATCCTGTGATACTAAAGTAAGTGGTCATTGATAACTGTGAAATGTGCACAAGTTCTGTTATTGCTTGACTGCATATTGAGCTAAGTGACCAAATTATCAGCCAATTAAAATAGTTAAAACAAATCCGACATGATTAATTAGCAGTGCTTTAAATGACCATTTATATTGTGTTTACTCAACACTGATACCAATGAACAGATTACTCTTTGATCTGAATCCACTGAGTCAATGCAGTGAAATTAATAATGAAAGGCTCTTTATCAGCACAAGTGTCAGGTTCCTTTATGAACTGATTAAATGGCGGTAATGAGTCTTTATTATTTTTTTATTGATTATGCAGAAGATTGATTTCAGCATGAGGTGTTGCATTTGAAGCGGAACAATTATGCTAAAGGAGTGATCTGTGCTTGCATTGAAACAACAAAATATATGTTTTGATCACTTTATTTGAAGTACTTGTCAGATGAGGTTATTTGTTCTGTCTGGATGAAATATTTCTGACCTCAGCCAGTATTTTTAACTGCAGAAACTAGTGTCTCATTTACTAATGCCCAGATGGAATCTTCTGTGCTTATTGTGTCTTTGTCATCTCCCCCAACCACAAAAAAAAAAACTGTTGAGTAAAGCTTCTTTCATGAACCTTACCTTTAAAACTATTTTCCTGCTCCCCTTAATGTGCAAGAGATGAAAGATTGAGCTTCATGCCCTGTCTGTAGAAGAAAGTTGTTTACAGTTCAATGGCAATTATGAATCTGCTTCTCTCCTTTTTCAACCAGGTATTTTTGCCAGAAAAACCAGTTTTCTTTAGTAACTCCATTCCCTGTAGAGATCCCCAGTCTCATTTTTATCTGTGCTGGGGATCAAGATTGACTCTTGTGCCTATTTAGAGCTTTATGGTTCTATTTGGCTGCTTTGAAAGTGAGAAGAAAGAACAGGAAGTGTCTGTACTTCCTTTTGTTGATATTTTTGTATCCACTATTTCTAGGTTGCTTGTCCTGAAGAGGAGTTTTCTGTCCCTTAATGAGAGAGACCTTTCTTTCATGAGGATTAATGCCCATGAGGTTCAAGCTATTCCTACTTACTGGACCCATCTAACTTGTGCGCCACTTGGTTATGTTATGAAAGTCACTCTTTTGCGGTCTCATGCTCCTTTCTCCTTCTGTTTTCAGTCTTTGGTGTACTAGAGCAAACGCATATATTTTTGAGGCAAATGGCCTAAGCTGACATCAACTTAAAATAGTGGACATTCATACCAAATGGGTGATTACATCCCAATTTAAACCTGTTTTTAGGTCATTAGCCTCCCATTGCACAAACAAATCCAGCAATGCATTAGTGACAGGTAATGTATTACTGATATTAAAATTGTTTTTGTAAAACTAATTTTAATGATGTAATACTTACCTGGTGCTATTGCCATGTTCCATCCTTCCATCCCATTCTTGTGTTCCATGAGGGACCGCTCCGGTGGCCTAAGTGGTTAGAGCATCCACCTCAGATGGAGGTTCGAACCCCAGTTGAGTCATACCAAAGACTTTTAAAAATGGTGCTTACAGCTGCCTTGCTAGGTGTTCAGCATTAAGAGGTTAGTATTAGGACTGGTCGGCGTGGTGTCAGGATAATGTGTCAGGGTGGGACATGCTACATGCCTGCAGCATGATACCTCAGTGCTTGACATTACTATAAACTGTCACACTGCAGACATCATAGTGATATGACTGAAAAATTGTTAAAGCTATGTAAAAATTCAAAATCACACACTCACACATGTTCCATGAGTAGTCGGTGCTCCTAAGGGAGAGGATGGTTACTGTGCTTGGGCCTGTAATGTAGAGGACAGACTAGGTTGGTGTTCTTTCTTGTTTTGGACCTCTAGAACTTTCCATACAATGGGAGGATTGAATATTTTTTTTTTTATGGATGAGGGTAATACACATCCTGGAAAGGTAAGCAATTGCAACAGATAAGTATTACGTAATTAAAACTAGTTTTACCATCCAAATGACTACATGTTTTGACTCAAAATGCTGGAAGCTGAGATCACTGCATCTGTGTGAACTGTTTTATCTCTAGAATGTCAAACTTCTGGTTCATGATACTTAAAGTCATTTAAATTAGTGGAAATGGCACATTTATTGATACATTGTATGAAATAATGTGATATTAAAAATTAAATTTTGTAATATTTGAAAGATGTTTTTGTAGTGTTTTTTTTAAATAACAGCAACTATACATGTGATAGAACACAGAAGTCAGCTTAGGACAAATTGGGAGATTTGCAAACTCTGATCAGGAGTTTGACTTCAGAAGAGGGAGGACTTTTAATGAGAATCACGAATATTTCATTGTGGCACATGTTTGTAATTTTCTTATCCCAATGAGGGCTGAAAGACTGGGTCACTATGTGAGTAGTTTTTGTCTGTCTGTATGCAAACTTTTGTGTGATTTCCAAGTCAGAGATCATTATTTGACTAGACCTGAAAAATGATTTGCTGCAGTAAATAGGAAATTATGTTTGGCTGTAAAGTTGGCAGACAGTGTCTAGGCTCATACTTCTTGATCCACCGTTCATGCAGATTCTGTGAACATGGATTTGAGTGATGGTGTATTTGTTGTAATGTTTAATACGCTTTCATGATGATGAGCTTTCTGTATGACTTGGAATGTCCCTTTTGCTATCATGGCAGACCTAAAGCCAACTTTGTAGGAAAAGCAGAATGTAAATTCATTTCCTTGAACTTGATTCCAACCACTCAGATTCCTGTTTTGTGTGATATTTCAAATTACATGTACTATTGATCAAACACAGAATAAACTCTGGTCCATCTCAACATCTTTAAGCACTGAATCAGAACTTACCCTGCAGAGAGAATCATTGTAATGCTAACCATTTTATACTGATTCAGCTCTTTAGTAATCCAACCATAATTAATATCTTTAATCTGTTCAGAATTACTTCTGATCACACAGTTTATTCCACACTGACAAACTAAAGACACTGAAGCCAATCAAGCTTACTAACAGAATCAAAGGGATGTTAATTGTTCTATGCTTCTTGAAATTAGCAACTAAATTGTATTGTCCTTCTTAAACCAGCTCACAGTCATGTGATCACAGGCAATATTACCAGAAATATGCTGGAAGTAAGGTGTGAAACAAATAAACAAAATAAAAATTTTCAATAATAATTTTGCATATAAGGGAGATTTCTGTGAGTGATGGGAGAGGCCCCTCATCTTGGGAGGAAAACCCTCCTGACTGGGAGGTTCACATGTATGAACAGTTGTTGTAACTTATCCATGGGTGTTATCATTTGGTGATAGAAGATCTCCAAGCAAGACCCATGGAAGATTTTATATCTTCTCTCTAACAACTTGAAAGCATATCCCATAAATAATATAAAATACATGGTCCAGGAGCTGACTGGGCTCATTTGTTGACTGATACTTGTTGATCAGTTGAATAGACATTTGAAAATAGTGTTGTCATAGCTTCATCTGCCTGGTCTGACACTATGTTGAATACAGATAATAATGTGTTTTGGTTCATTTTCATTTTCCAAGGAATGTTTATATTTCTTATATCTTGCATTGTTAATGTGGGCTGACATTCACAAATTTGAAGCAGCTGGACTGAGAACATTCTTCTTCTTGGACATAATGTGCAGAACATCGCATTGTTTTGTTGTACCATATATACTCGCTTATAAATGAAGTCCAACAGCAAAATACACAGATCCAGTTCTGCCATCACATAATGCGCTGGCAGATCTTGGACTGAACAGTTTGTTAGAGTAATCAGTAGAACAAATGAGAGACCCTGATCTGCAGGAGCATTATGCTGTGGAAGATCAGGATCTTTGTTGTTTGCAGTTTTGCCTCAACTTATAAGCGAGCGTACATGATATATCAGCCATGAGAACTGGTCCAGTTATTTGCTGCTGTGACTCCTTAACTTTATTGGACTAAACCTATCATCCTGATCATCTCTTTCTTATTCATAATGGTTAATGCATGTCATGTGTATTAAATATTATAACAGGCATGTGCAGACTAAAGCCCAGAGGCCTGCAACCTGGTTGTATCTGCTTATTTGTATCATAGGCTGTGGCCTTAAAAATTGCTCATCTGGGCCATGCCCTGGAGGAACTTGCACATCCTTGATCTATGATATCTCAGAGGAAAATGACAGTGCTGTGCCTTTCCAGTTAACTTATTAATTATTAGGCACTTAATCATTGGGGATTTACAACAGACAACCTGTTTTATTGGCATTTGACTCTATGAACAATGTTAGGAAAACATGGATAGGTGTTATGTTTGCTTGATTGATTTTTATTGTGCAGTTATTCTCAGTATCATTACTTTTATTTGAAACTAAGCTGCAGTTGTATTTATTGTTGTCACAGAGCTGACAAAGTGGAGATTCTGTTTGATGCTTGAAAGTATGCACAGCAGTATAGATGGGTCTCTTGGGCCCAACAATTCATTCCTTAGTCTACTTTGTTTCTGGAATTATTTGTGATTATGTACAAGAAAAAGAAACATTGTGCAATTGGTCAGTATATTTATTACTGTCAAACATACATGGTGTATATATGGGCTCTTAAGGCTTGATATATCTATATATATCTGTATTTATATCTATCAATATGTATATATATATATATATATATATATATATATATATATATATATATATATATATATATATATATATCCTACCATGTATCAAATATCATTGTTGTTATTATTATTATTATTATTATTGCATCATCAAGATTGCTTTAAGTGCAAAAAAAACAGGTAAGTCATACAGGTATATGTTGTTCTCTATTTAATTTTAATCCATCCTAGAAATGAAATCATCATCGACTTAAATGCTGATATTAGTTTGTTCAGGCTGTAAAATCAATATCTGGATTAGTCCAACTTGCTAAGATCATAAGACAATTGGCTTAATGTGAGAAGTGGCCATATTTGGCTATTCATTGTGATTCATGAACTGAAACTTCTCCCACCTTCATGAACGTTTTGAATATTGAATGACCCCTGAACCTATTGAAAAGGGATGTAACTCATTTGTTTTTCAAAGATGAACATTTTTTCTTCATAGATAGCTTTAAATCACAGGCATATAAAAGAAGATATCTATGGTAACTATACCTGTTACACTGGCACATAAGGTGACTTCCATTTCTGCTGCAATAACTCAAACTATATATGCTTTTTCCATCATTCAGAATTGCTGCGATCCACTTCTGTAAGGATAAAAATCACATTTCTTTCGAAGTCAACATGTTGACATCTTTGAGTTTGACTGACAGTGTGACTGGAGTACAGTAAGTACTATCATGACATGAAATACAGTGCCATGCTCATCAAACAAAAGAAGTGTTTAAATTTGCATACTTGGATTGCTCACTGCTTATACGTTCCAGTAACTGCTTAAGTCAGGGTGAAACCATTGTTTGGAAACACCTGGCTGCTGACTGCTGAGGGTAGGTTATGTTAAATACATGGCATTTATGTTGGAAATTTGCCTGGGGAATATTAGAATGGCTCTTGTGACCATGTGATCACTGAACACGGGTAATCATTTGACTATGTATGTATGTATGTATGTATGTATGTATGTATGCATGTATGTATGCATATATTGCACACACACAGCAGCAGTATCAAAATTTAGATCTTGCACTAAAATTGTGAAAAATCATATATAAAACAGAGAGTGTACTTCATTACATGGTTGTCTGGTGGACAGGGAGACCAAACCTTGACTGAAAAAGGATTACCACGCACATCTTGTAATTTATGAGTCTAAATATTAGCAAGGGATAAGATACAAAATCAACCATATACTGTTTTATAAAGGGAAATATTTCTCACAAACTATAATGAATTTCAGGAGTTGAATGAAACCTTGCCAGTGCAGACTCCTGAGTTTGACAGACTACTGAATAAGAGTCCAGATGGAGTGCTGGTGATGTGGATAGGCCATGCATCTCTCCTTGTACAGTTTGATGGCATTTCCATCCTGACAGATCCCATTTTTAGCGACAGGTGTAGTCCAGTTTCTGAGTATCTTCCTATTGGACCTAAGCGTTACCGTCCCCCACCTTGTGGCGTGAGTGATCTACCAGGTATAGACATTGTGCTCATTAGTCACAATCATTATGATCACCTAGACTTGCCAACAGTACGACACCTAAATGAACGATTTGGATCAAGTCTGAGATGGTACGTTCCCATGGACATGAGGTCATGGTTTCTGGATGTGGGGTGTCAGAATGTTATGGAACTTGTATGGTGGCAGGAAGACATGGCTTCAATCAACAGAAATGACTTTAAATTTGTCTGTACCCCGTGTCAACACTGGTGTAGAAGAGGGGTCAGTGACTACAATAAGGTCAGTGGAGAAATTAATTTTGACAGATAATTTTTGTTTGGTAAAGTAAAATAAAATGACACCAGAAAACTAACAGTTAGTAAGAGGGAGTTTGGATTCAGTGTCAGTCACAAAGGAAATATATCAAGTGAATTATGTCAGCATTATTGCAGAGACATCTGTAATGCAGAGATTCACAACTGACCACCAGATCAGAGATCTAAGTAACATCATGTTGCAATGCATGATTAAGTGAGTGCACAATGGAGGCAGTTATATTCCAAATCATCTACAAGAACATGAATCTTCTTATTTCATATTAAGATGTGGTTTGATCTATTATTATTATGTGATATCACTGGGATATATCATCGATATTTAAAATGGTAATATTATCATTTGTTTATTTTCTTTTAAATTTTGTGAAGAAAGGATTAAATTATGCAAATAATGAGCCTAAGGGGCAGGTGTGACCTTGACATTCATATTAGAACGGATGGATAATATCTCTGTTGCCTCTGTTTTATGCATTAATTCATCTTCCATGAAATCAAACCATTATTGGTATCATTTTAAAGCATAATACATTTTCTGTAAACTAGACAAGCTTTTTAAAAAAGTAATTTCAATTTTTGAGTGACTGTGTCCAGGGTCTGAACATGAGTGCAAAATTCATCCTTTGATATAATTTGAACCACTTTTCTACCACAGCAATTATCAAATACACACCAGTTGCTCAAAGTTATACATGTATTCATCTTTCATTAAAGCAAGTTGTATTTTGTATCATTTAAAAGCTAAATAAATTTTCTTAAACTTCTCAATTTTCAAATCTTATTACCTGTATTCATTTTGAGACATATTTGAGTGGTAAAATCATGTATAAATTTGTTTAGACACAAGCCAATACCACTTTTTAAAATATGTGTTTCATTTCTTTTAAAGTTACAGTTGCTTCTCGATTTGTTTTTTAAATCATATATTTCTTTACTTTTTGATTAAGCTTGTTTTTTACTGTTGTCTTTTTCAATTGACCAGCAGTTAAGTAAAGAAATAAGACAGGAGCTGAACACTACTTTATTATACAAGTAACTCTCTCTCTCTTTCTCTTTCTCTCTCTCTTTCTCTTTCTCTCTCTCATTAATTTATAGTGATCTTCAACAGCTTCAAACTCATCCAAGATTTCATTTGTTTTGTACCTAATAAAGGTTACAATGTCAAAATTAACAGCCAGTCAGACAGACAAACAAATTTGAAGGGTCTGGAAACTATACAGTTTGTAATGATAACTGCCAAATGTGTTTTTGTGTTGGTGTTGTTGCTTAATTGACTTTGCAGTTTAGTAAACTATAAAACTCTGTAGTGAAAACTATGTAATCCAAGAGATTCAGTTTGAAGTACTATTTTAAGTAATGTATGAGATATTCATCGATATAAAAAAAGTTTATTTTCAGGTTGATTTGCCTGCTCAAGAATTGATTGTTGTGGTTTAAAAGTTAGTTTTTCTTCGAGAAGTCTAGTGACAAGCACCAATAAAACACACTGGATGAATGTAATAATTTCCTCCTGGTCAGCACTGAATTCAGATACATGTACAAGTCTAATATATGACATGAAATATATGAAACATCACTTATCTGGCTGATGATAATGAAATATTTGATGTTGATATGTGAAACATTTTATTCCACAGTATGTTCTCCAAACCTTTATCAACAGGCTTTACATCAATGTTGAAGGTTCGACCCCCAGCCGAGTCATACCAAAGACCTTTAAAAATGGTACTAACAGCTGCCTCGCTAGACGCTAAGCATTAAGAGGTTAGTGTTAGGACTGGTCGGCCTGGTGTCAGGATAATGTCTGGGTGGGACATCATGCTACATGTCTTTGGCATGATGTCCCAGTGCCAGACATCACTATAAACTGCCACACTGCAGACATCATAGCAATATGACTGAAATCATTAAAGCTATGTTAAAAATCCAAATCACACACACACACACACACACACACATTGTTGAAACCACCCTGGTGGCCTAAGTGGTTAGAGCATCTGCCTTGGATGTGGAAGGTCGTGGGTTTTGAATGACGGCCAAGTCATACCAAAGACTTATAAAAAATGGTACTAGCAGCTGCCTTGCTTGGTGCTCAGCATTAAGAGGTTAGTGTTAGGGCTGGTCGGCCTGGTGTCAGGATAATGTGATTGGGTGGGACATCATGCTACATGTCTTTGGCATGATGCCCCAGTGCTAGACATTCACTATAAACTGCAACACTGCAGACATCATAGTGATATGGCTGAAAAAGTTTTAAAGCTACATTAAAATTCCAAATCACACACACACTTCATTGTTGAAATGCCCTCATCATGAATTGATGACTTAAAAAACTTGTGACTGAAAAATATCACTATAAAAACTGCCAGCCAAAGTGTTATCATGATTTTACTGCTATACATAGAGTCATTGGATTTTTATATCTTCTAATTAGCTACTGCACAAGCATAAACAGGTGCAAACCTGGATGCTGACCCTGTAGGCACTCTCATTTGCATATGAAAGGCTGCCACATGATAGTACCAAGACAGTGGCAGTGTTGCGAATCATTGTTTTTATAGATGTCACTGATTAAAGTCTGGATATTACAACATTAAACTGCAATAAGTCATTGATTAAGGGAGGAAAGAATAAATAAAAAGTACTTTATTATCAATAAAGTGAAAAAACTCAGGAATATTTTTCTTGTTTGGCACATGTGATATATGTATGGTACATTATTAGTTGTTATATGTGCTAAACTCCATTTACTCCTAAAATTGTAAGCATTAAACCCTTTTCAATTTTACTGTAATAATTCATCAATTTACATTTTAGGCTCTATGGTGTAGTTGGGTTATCAAGGGACCACAAAACAGTTTCTTCTTCGCTGGAGATACAGGATATCAAGGTCAGGTCTTCAAACAGATCGGACAGAAATATGGACCATTTTCCATTGCTGCCATTCCCATCGGAAACTATGAACCCAGGTAAAGTGAGTTAGATTGTTTTCCTTGTAAAATGTGACCAGATTTGTTTGTTCAATATTATATTCAGAAGTTCATATATGTGATGCCATCACACAGTCTCACTCCTTGAGTTCAGTTTCTAAGATGAATTTTTTTATGTGCAGATGTTTTCCGTGTTACATATATGTCTGTCCACACCCTGGATCAACCACAGTGTTAAAGGTTTTTACTTTTCCTTTTATTTCAGTTCCGTTGTATCCCATCCTTATCAGATTCTGAACATAGTTTCATTATACACTTATCGTTATTGTGTATCATCCTGGTTCATGGTTCAACCCATGGGATGAGGATTTTACCCTGTTCTTCACAGTCGTAGCACATTACACATGAGGTTAACATTTGATGTGAAAGTTTTCTACCTAAGTTTCTCATGTGCAGTTGGCCACACATTCATGTTACTTGGTATGTGGATACTTCTTGGTGTGTATAACACCAGTTTACCAAAGTATGCCAGTGTGACCTACATTTGTGCTTCTCTGACTTTGGATAATTTCTTATGTATGATTGATATTGGAGTCATGCAGCTCAGTTCATGAATGCATCATTTTGGTCAAATATACAGTTGCCAAAGGTAGCTTGGTTTGACCTAGATTTCATACATTAGTAGCTTTAATATTTGCATTTTGGTTAGTTTCTCATGTACTCTTGGTCACAGAGTTGTGGAAATTGATATGCCAGTGTGTTTTGGTTGGTTTAACACCTTTACACCCAAAGTAGGTCACTGTGATCTATATTTCATTCTTTGACTTTTTGTCACTTTCAAGCTCACTTGGTCACAGTGTCATGCCTGTTAGTGTGAACATGCACTTGGGTGAGTTTAATGCCATTTGTCCAAAAGTGGGTCACTTTTACCTGTTAAGTTCACCTTTTTACGACTAAACCAGAAAACACTGAGATTGAGAATTAAATCCAACTAAAACGTCATTTTGACACTTGTGATGGATCACATGATCACTTACTTTGTCAGAACAGCGCAGTAAAAAATATGTTGATTATCACGTAGGCTACTATAGCCTAGCTAAAAATCAGAATCGCACACTGGAAATGAATTTAAAAATAAAACATTGTTTATTCAGACTAACATGTAGGCGAAGTATGACCTTGATTACAACCAATGATTTTCAATCTGTGTTTACCAAATTTCTGAAACAAGGTCAGCTAAAAATACAACGAAGCAATAGTTTTGCGTTCTAATCAGACTAAAAGAACTGAACTGAATTTTTCCAGAAAAATGTCAAATCCAGTGAAAATATTATCCTTACAACAAAATGATATGAAATAAAAATAAAGTAAAAGAGAATTTAAAACTAACATGCAAGTGATTTAATTACATATATGTAACAACCTTGGCAGCTGTTTGACCTTGGCAGATGTATTCATATATCTGTATCTATTCACACCCTAGACTGACTTCAATGTGTTTTAGTTTTATTTCAATCCCAATTTATTCCACTCTCATTGGATCTGGAATATAGCATGGCAGCCAGTTCAACATGCAGGCCATGGCGATCTTCTTATATATTTCTGTCAAATGTATTGCCTTTTGATGGAAAAATCTAAGTTACAACAAAATGACTCAACAATGCAAGTATTTTCATAGTAGACCACTCCGGTGGCCTAGTAGTTAGAGCATCCGCCTCGGATGTGGGAGGTCGTGGGTTCGAACCCCAGCTGGATCATACCAAAGACTTATAAAAATGGTACTGACAGCTGCCTCGCTTGGAGCTCAGCATTAAGAGGTTAAGTGTTAGGACTGGTCGGCCTGGTGTCAGGAAAATGTGACTGGGTGGGACATCATGCTACATGTCTTTGGCATGATGCCCCAGTGCTAGACATCACTATAAACTGTCACACTGCAGACATCGTAGCGATATCACTGAAAAATTGTTAAAGCTACGTTAAAAGTCCAAATCACACAGACACACAGACACAAACACACACACACACAGACACACATTTTCATAGTAGATTGCAGTTTGAGTAAACCATTATATGATTGTAATAGAATTACTTGAGACATGTTATTTATTAGATGATTGTAATAGAATTACTTGAGACATGTTATTCATTAGTTGTTTGTTGTAGAATTACTTGAGACATATTAACCATTAGATGATTGTAATAGAATTACTTGAGACACGTTAACTGTTAGTTGTTTGTAATAGAATTATTTGAGACATATTAATCATTAGATGATTGTAATAAAATCAGTCCAAATACAAATTATTGTAGTCAGGCACTACACTTTACAGGTTCAAAATATTGTATTACAGATGATTTTGATGATTTTTTCTGTTGTTTTTTATATTTTTTTTTCAGCATATCTTATATTTAATGTCTGAAGATTTTTTTTTCCCAGACATTTCACCACTTAAGTAAACAAGTTTGGTACAAAAATTCAGTATTAAAAGAGAATATTTGTCTTTGATAATGGCAGGAAATGCAGTTGTCTACAACTACCTATTCCTTTTGGTTCTTTTCAAATACATGTATTTCAGCATTGATTCAGTATGTAAAGTAGTATTCCTACTAGTTATAACATTGTATTTTTGTACAGGTGGTTTTTGAAATACCAGCATGCAAATCCTGAAGAGGCAGTTCAGATTCATCTAGATGTTAGGGCAAAGCAGTCTGTAGGAATCCACTGGGGAACATTTAAAATGATTTCCACAGAGGTGAGTTGTTGCACAGTTAAGGCAGAGTACTCTGTAGGAATCCATTGGGAACTTTGAAAATGATGGTTTTCACAGAGGTCAGTTGTCGCACAGTTAGGGCAAAGTAGTCTGTACAAATTGACTTGAGAACATTCCAAATGATTTCCACAGAGGTCAGTTGTCCCACAGTTAGTGCAGAGCAGTCAGTAGGAAAAAAAAAACAGCTAAGGTACATTCAGCCTGATGGTACCAAAGATATGTGTGATCATGTAGCTAAGCCAGTGGAGTCATTTTGAATCTGATGGAGCACATTTAACATGTATAATTAAGCCAAAATTGTTGGTTGGAAAATACTGGGGCATATTCAAAATTATGGTCTCCACAGATATATGTGGCCCTGTAGTTAAGGATCAGAAATCTATAGGAAATGCTTGTAGGGGTTTTGGACACTTTTAACATATTTTTGGCTTTATTATGCTGAGGAAATGGGAGCCAGGTGTCTTTCCCAAGGACCGCAAGGCAGTTAATGATTACAAGCCAAACACTGTACCAGCTGAGTTACTATAATTACTGTCTCAAGGTCAACATTAGAATGCCATTCAGCTTGATTGTATTTGTAGAGGTGTTTGTGCTGTAGTTAACTACAGCATGCCATGGGAAAACACCTGGTCACATTTCAACATGTGTTACAGGAATTGGGGGTCTGTAATTAAGGCAAGGTGGTTGATAGCATTGGGGTACATTCAGAATTGATGGTACCATAGAGGAGAGATTGAAGCCATCTCCCCTCCTCAGATTTATTCTAGGAGAAATACTACAAGGTAATTATAACCATAAGAACCATTTCAAATGTGGCACATTTTAATTAGTCCTTTCAAGACTAATTGAAGACTGATCTCTCATTATTTTCTATAGTATTAATTCAGAATCTACCTATATGTTATGTTTTATATGGCATGGTGTTATACTGTTATGTTTTATATGGCATGGTGTTATACTGTTATGTTTTATATGGCATGGTGTTATACTGTTATGTTTTATATGGCATGGTGTTATACTGTTATACATGAAGGATAAAAATATCAAATTTAAGGGTATTGTTTGCAGTTAATTTTCATGCAGCTCCATTAACCCAACTAATTTGAGGAAAAACGTTAAGCTAAATGCATTTGGAAGGCTTAGTGTATGTTAAATTTTATGAGATTCCTAAGTAAGTTTTGTCCAATAAAATGTGGTAAGAATTATATCTATTTCAGTTTTATTTGGAACCCAGGTCTAGACTTCAGCAAGCAATCAAGGACAGAAATCTACCAAGTGACAGTTTTTTCACTCTGCAGCATGGAGAGGTGAAGCATCTGGGGGAGAAGGAACCCATTGAGCAATACACAAAATGATCAGGATTTTTAAAAAAAAAATTGATTCTTAAGAGACATCTAAGATGAAATGTCTGAAATTTTAAAGAATTCCCATCATTCTTTGCTCATTGTTATATCTTTGAAAATCTATAACAATTATTTAAATACCTTGCTTAGATTGAGAAGCTTGCATAGCAGTATAAAACACGAAGGGCAGTATGACACTTTTAACACTATTAAGTGGATTAAAAACATGATGGTGGACGACCATGCAGTCTGAATGATCTTCTTCTACATCTACCAAATGGCAGTGCATATTTTCTAATACATTCTGTGTCATTTTATCTGCCTCTTTTTTTTTTTTTGTACAACAACTTTTGTCTACATTATCTAACTTGACCAAACTTAATGGATAGTTTGCACATATGGAAGATACCTGTAGCTTTGAGGGGTTTAAAGGTCAAAGGTCAGGGACACAATGTCTGAATGAAGAATACTAGTTTCTTTACAATAACATTAGTCCCACATCACATACTGAGAGCAAACTTTGTGGATGCATTGCACATTGGGCAAGGAAGAAACCTAACTTGGGGTCAAAAGGCCAAAGGTCAGAGTTACTGTGACTGAAAGAAGAAAAATGGTTTCTGCACAATACTATTAGTTCCACAATGCCTCAGTTGATGTAAAAGATAAATTTAACTTTCTCAGGTTATATGCATTGGGTAGTAGATGATAATATTATTGCTATATGTATATAGTTGTCAAGCTAGACTAAATTTTAGGGAGAAGTCACTTATCCTTTTGGACAGAACAGATAGAAGTGAGAGCTCAACAGGGAGAAGTGGACGAAAAACAAGAAACGCAATATATATATATATATAATTATATTATGTGTGTTCTCTTAATTTGAATGATACCCTCTATTTCCCAGTATTCATATTTGCATTTAACATTGGATTAAAGCAATACTTTTTTTCAAGTAGAAAATTTTCTGAGTTATTTTGGCCATAGGACTCTAAAAGAGAATAATGGAAACTAGATTGTAACACGTTTCAACAGAGTAACCAAATTACATTATTGTAATTGCAAGTTAGTAAAAATGCTTAATCATCTACCCTTAATCAATTTTAAAATTTTTTTTTTATACCTTCTACAAATTCACAAAAATAGCACTTTCAAAGATTTCTAAACCCATTTGAAACGATTCCTGTACTATGTACATGAGAGCAAATGCACATGTGTCTTCAGATCCTACTGTTCATCCGCATTTATTTGTTGCAGATAAAAAAATTACTGCAACTATTCATACATAACACGCTAAAATGCATAAAATTACAGACATGGCTCCCTTATAGTCGGTATATGAACAAAACCCTTGTTTCCAACCGACTCAATTAAGATGTGATTGCATCTAGTTATAGAAGGAGGAGTTTTCGTAATTGCTCACTTTATATAGCTTCATTACCACATTCCATTGATAGGATTACAGACTTATGGTTTATTTATCTGTCTACTTACTTGTAGTAATTTTAAGCATTGGTTAAATATGTCTACCTGCTTGTAGTAATTTTAAGCATTGGTTAAATAGTATCTGTCTTGCTGCTTTTTTCTGTATTTTCACAAGTACGAGTAAAGTCAGAAAACAACTTTGACTTTACAATGCTTCTTGTGAATTCCACAACATAGCATTGTCTGACCTATATAATTGCATTTTAAAGTTAAATCTAAAATAACATAATACCTAGGCTTTGCTTTCTATGAATTATATATTTTTCTGCATATATTTGCCCGATTTAGAAAAACAAAATCTAATAAACTGGTACTTCCCAGACATAGCAATGTCCATCATTATTTTCCCATTAATGGTTCACTTACAGTTTCAAGCTAATTTTATGATGAAATAGTATACAAGAGGCAGTTAAAATATCCAGATCACCAATTCTTATCTTAAAACACAAATTGCTATTTACATACTATTGTTAAAGTTTTGAAACACAAGTTTGTATGTTTTTATCATCAAATGGTAACATGCGGAAATCGGGCCATAATAATTGCTAACTTACTCAGGAAAGGGTTAATGGTCAATCAGCTATCAAAACACATGCCTGTGAATGTGCAAGAGTTTGTCAGCATAATTGATATCAAAACTAGGCCTACCTACTGATGGCTTGATGAATACATTTCGTTACAACACAATACTAGAATTAACCTGGCTAAGCGAGGGGGCATCTAAAAAAGTATGGTCAGTCAACATACCTCTAAAAAAATCACAGGGCAAAGTCGTTTTCACTTTGCTAAGAGAAGAAGGTGAAGTTTACATTGGACTTAGTCACCCACTTCGGACTTAGTCACCCACTTCGCCTGGTAGTGTGACCCCTGTGCATAAATACAAGGACCTCACCTTTTTTAGTTGTTGGATCGTATTATTACACTTTCAGCCATCCAGTACTGTTATATTTGTTTCATGTCATTTTCATTAAATTGAAAACAATGCTATTTTCATTGTATCGACAGTGGTGTGTTGTAACCTATGTCCTTAGCATTTCACTTCATTCTGGGCTATACCATACTCAGTAGTTTATCGCTATACCATTTTACCATGTTCTCTGCTGTATGCGTATGCTAGAAATTGTGACGAAAGTCATACAAGTGAAATTGTTAATTCAGGCTGTTAAAATTGTATTCTTGGGAGAATTGACAATAATATATATTTAAGAGATTTTATTTAAATTATTTAATATGAATATATGATATTTCATTGTTGTGTTGTAGTGACAGTCATATTTTCGTCTGTTGCTCATAGGTTGATGTGAAGTTCATTTAGAAAGAGCATGTCTGTTGTGAGTATAAAAATAGTTAGCGTTCAGTTTTCTATTGGATCAGTGTCAGACCTAACTGAATCTCACTGGATACGTAGAAAAGAAGGGAAATTTAGGTAGTTTGTTGTAAATGGGTCAGTCAAAACAGTTTCAGACTGCATTGATTCTCACTGGATGTGTAGAGAAGAAGGGAAATTTTGATAATTTGTTGTAACGTGACCAAGGGGGATAATTTAAACAGTGTGTAGAGTAAGCTGAGAGAAAGGAATTTGAACAGGTTATAAAGCAAGTTGACTGAGAAAAGTGTTGGAGTGTAAATTTATTGTGTAAATGAGGAATAGCTGTATTAAGAGTAAATGGATTTGTAAGAAATCAAAAATTACAAAGATAAGGAACTATAAATATGCAGAAGTTTTTGTTGAATATTGTTATGTAATACATAAAGGAGAAAATTCCTTTACATCTGTATTGTAAAATTTTTTAAAATACAAGAAAAGTTTATTCTGCCTTGCATGTTGAGGGTAAAGTACAGGGAATAAGTTTCACCTTTTGAAATCAATTAAATCTCAATTTGTTCTTTATTAGATTTTATTAATAAATTGTACCAGTAAAGGGAACTGTCTCTTCTGGTGATCGGACTAAATGATATTCTACCAAATATGCTCCATGGTTAAGCTGCAGTTTAATAAATTCAATAGAAATTTGAGACATCTTTGTCTTTGCTTGTCTTTCCCATAGTTACTTAAGTCATATAATATTAGTCCCTTTTAATTCACCCACAATACCCAGTTAATAATTTCCCTGCCTATTCATCCATTCCTTCTTCATATCTTCCATCCATCCATCCCCACCTGACAGATATTGGATGGTAGCATGTTACAGTTCATTATTGCAAGTCTGGTTGGCTTTCCCTTGGGGTATGAATCAAGCCTATTTACTTTTGGGTCAAAAGGTAAAATATCAATGTCACTGTGGTAAAGAGAAGGAAAGTGGTGCCCATGTAATTTCTTCAGAAGCAAACATTGTAGATGGCTCACACCTGGAGTAAGGAAGAAGCCTATTGATTTTGTGTTCAAAGGTTAAAGTCACTTCCTAGAAAAGGAAATTGCATTTTGCACATAAACCGTTTAACCATGTATTCTCACTAAAGTTTATGGATGGCTTACAGTTGAGTAAGAAAGAGGCCTATTGATTTTTGGGTGAAATGGTCAAAAGACAAGGTCATTGAGACTGAATGCAGAAAAATAGTTTGTGCTTAATAACGTTAGTTCAAGACCAGATTTTGTGGAGGATTTGCACTTTAGATACAGATGTCTGTTGATTTTAGGGTCAAATGATCAAAGTTCAGTATCATTGTGACTAGAAGAAAAATAGGTTTTTGCACAATGATTTTTGTTCAAGAGAAAGTTCTTCGACCAAACTTTACTGATGGCTTGCACTTAGGGTAATAAACAAATCTCCAGCATTTGGTGTCAAAAGGTCAGAGGTTAAAGTCATGACATGTCTGATAAGAAAATGATTGTTGCTGTCTACATTGAGACTTGTTGGATAATAATCTAGAGAGGTGACCATGCCTTCATAGAGGACTATTTACAATGGGGCTGGCATAGGACAATGCACTGCTGATAGCACTCTCGCTTTATTCTCCCTGAAATGCTATTAAAAGAATATGCAAGTTTATGTGATTTTTGCCTTTTGATAAATGTGTCAGTGTATCAAGATTAAAAATTCAATTTTCCATTCAGGTACACAATCATGCCTGCTTTATAAGTTTGGGTGCACAACTGTGAATGATTGTGTCCCAATATGTGATTATTTGTAATACAAATCTTTCTACACGATTCAAGTTAGAGACTTCAAACCATGGGATATGATTGTAGTGGTTCACTGATGTGTGCAACATTCTAAAAATTTGGATTCATCCCTCAATGGGATGGCTGAGGGATGAGGATGGTAGAAGTAGTAAAGTCAGTGGTTCCCAACCTCAGAGTTTGCAAGTACATTCTGGAGGGTTTCCATGATTTTGTTTTGAGGGTGGCAAAAGTTATCTAAATGTGGAAATGGGGTTGTGAAGCTTAGAAAAAATATTTTGTAGGGTTGCAGCCAAAAAAGGTGGGAACCACTGAGTTAAGTAATGAAGAAAAGTGGGGGGACAATAATTGTATAATGCTAAGGCACACATTTCTTTTTTCAGTAATGTTACATTTATATGGCACTTTTTATTATGATATGTCTACTTTGTCATTTAAGTAAATAAACCCATAAAATATTTTTATCATATTACACACATAATTTCTTCAGCAAGCATTGAGTCAAAATACAAGCAAGCTGATGTTTAGGATAACCTTGACTGGAGAACAATTAACTTTAGATTGCTTGGTGTATGCATAAAGACATCAGTAGTCCTTAGTTTATTTATCTGCAGGTTTATTATGCATCATGAAGCTGATTTATAAAAACATTTGCAAAGCTTGGTCATTTCATTCGGTTTGGACATAAATTTATGAACTAACTTGAATCACTTTGTTGAAATATTCCATACTATATAAAGAGTGAGGTTGGGGTCACAAAGACAATTAAGTAGGAGTTACAGTATTTCTGTAAATTCCATTTATTTGCTTGTACATATATTGTCTTGTTCTTATCTTTCATCAGTTGTGATATTTATCGACTTTATCACATGATATTTCACCCTACTGGATTTATGCTTGCTCATGTCAGATCAGACAGTTGTAGGTTAACCTGGACATGCTGTTGGGCCTGATTGGATACTTGTGTAGATTTGTTTTAAAAAATGTTTTCAAACAGAAATAATAGTGAAGCCATTGGATAATTAGCACATCTACTTATACCACTGAAGATCTAAAGCTTATTTTGCAGTCACATGCATTTGTTTATATCATTTAAAAAAAGGAACACTTGATAATTCCAACTCTCCTTCTAGCAGATTTTTTCTGACAGAAACGAGTGCATTCCCTTTTTCTACAGTTATAATTGCAGGCTCATCCTAAAATAAATCTTTTAATTAAAGCAAAGAGAGGGAAGGATGGGCTTCTAATATAGTATTCTTTTTTATTTATGCCTTTTGCTTTAATTTCTTTCTAATTGTTTTTATTGATTTTTATTATTTATTTTTATTAATTTTAAATTTATTTGTAAAATATATATATATATATATATATATATATATATATATATATATATATATATATATATATATATATATATATATAATATATATAATGTATTTTGTATTGTTTGTCATATTTGGTTTTCTGTTCATTTTTTAAAAATAAATTTCTTCCCAGTGTGGTACAATTATGAATGACCTTCCTCATTATTATAATTATTAATAATGATAGTAATGACCATCATCATTGGCATCATCATCACTGACACAGTCATCAAGAGTATTATTCTATGAAACTAACATATTTGAGCAAATGAAGTTTATTTTATTTTAATATATTTAAGTTTGTTGTTGTATATTGTTATTGTTGTGTGTTCATTGTTGGGTTGTATCTTGTCATTGTTATTCTTTTTTCTTATTCTTGTTGTTTCTAAATTTCTGTTATTTTTCTTCATTTCAACAGTGATGTCTGTACAGAGGCAACTGAATGAAATTCTTTTATTGTGAGTTCAGACACTGATTTGGTTCTTATACAAGCACAGTTATGTGATGTCATTTGCATAATACACATCCTTGCACTTGAGAGCCATGTGTATGATGTTGACGATGGGTGTAAACTGAATGCTAGTGTTTGACTGACTTTTGTATTCATTTAGTAAATCATTAGCACATGCATAATGGCATAATCACCTAGAAAGATACCTAACAAACATAGCGATATGAAGTTGGATTTTCCACAATTTCAAGCACATGATGCATCAGTGGAAAGAGGAAGCTGACACACATAAAAACATGACGGGAGGCATTCCCTTACCATCTAACATGTATGATGATTTGTTAGAAAGTGTCTGATTCCACATGATAATCTGAGGTGACTTGACTTGCCAGTTTTACTCATGTATAAGTTGGGTCAAACTGCAAGCACAGACCATGATCTGCTGTCAAATAATGTGCTGGCAGATCAGAATCTGTGTTGTTCTACTGATTACTCCTAGCAAACTGCATAGATCCAGATACGCTGGCATGTTATGTGATGGCAGACCTGGATTTTTGCAGTTTGCAGTTGAATCCAAATTGTATGCAAGTTCATATAGTATGAGCTGGAAATTAGCTATAGTATTCGCACGCTCTCCCATTTGTTTGTACCTGCTACCAATTACAGGAACAAAAAACATCAAGGATATGAAAATTGCACAAAATTTAGTCATTTAATTCCTTAATTTTTAATTTCTCACCTGATTGTTGCCAAGAAGTCCCTAACACTCTTGACTTACTGGCATTTCAATGCAAATGGAAACTTCCTATGTAAACAACCAGACAGACTGCTCGCTGTCCATTTCAGGTTTCTAGAATAGACTTTTTCAGTAAAAACTAAGTCTTCTGCATCAAATATTAGCAATGCCTAGTTTTAATAGTTCTAAAACATTGAACAAATGAAAGGAACTCTTGTATACATGTATTCGAAAGAGATGTTAATCCAAAATTTACAGAATTATTGAGATTTTCAGAGATGATGAACTACATCACACTTGTTGTTGAAAACATTGACTGTGTGCATGAAAATAAGGAGACCACATTGCTAAAGAAACTCCCATTTTATTTGAAATGCCAACAAGTTGACAGTGTTTGGGATCCCCTGGTAACAATCAGGTTAGAACTTTTAAATCAATGAATGAAATGGCTAAGTTTTGTTCATTTTTTATATCATTGGTGGCTTCTGTTTTTAAAATTGGTAGGGGTACAAACAAATGCAATGGTTTTTGAGAATACTACAGCATTAGAAATGTATTATTAGGTAGACAGAGGTGAGGTTTTTCGTTGTCTCAATTCATAATTAGGATGGTTAAGAACATTTACCTCATGTGTGCTGGTTAGCCATAAATGGCTAGTGTCCCATCTCACAAAGCATCCTTCAAAGACTCTTTTTAAAGCTATTAAACCATATGGAGAATGGGTTTTGAAGTGTTACAAAGTTTGCATTAGGTCTTCTTGATGCTACATAAAGTATGTATGTATGTAAGTATTAACATTTTTGGGCTCGTCAGCACAATAGTGGCTATATGGGGCCAATTAAAGATAAAGTTTGAAAAATGTGAAAATGAAGAATTAAACAAATCTTTAGGAAGATAAACCCTTCCAAATAAAAGTGAATTTGAAGCAGAACAAAACGTTGTACCCCAGTTATTATGTATACCTAGATATTGAAATCGACCCTCTTATTCTGTATACCTAGATATTGAAATCTACCCTCTACTCTGATCTTACTTGTCCTAAGGGTTTTCCAACTACAGTATAATTATTCTTCAGAGCTTAGTCTTTTGTTCTTAGTGATGATGGAATGTGAAATTTAATATTGCTTCTCACTCAAAAGTGATTGGTCATTTTGACATGGGTTTTGTTTAAAAAACAGATACAAGATATAGTTCATTGAAAGAGAAAATGGTATAATATGGCAGTAAATATGGTTGCTATATCAGATGTGTAGACAATGCCTCTTTATGACTGATCAAGTCACCAGAATCAAATTTAAATCACGTAACAGTTCTGAAAATAGCTTAATGTATTAACAGCAATCCAACTGCAAACAACATAGAAAATGATCTGCTATTGCATAATGGGCCAACAGATCAGGGTCAGTGTTTCTTTCATCGATTACTTTTAACAATTTGCATTGACCTAGATCTGCTGATGCAATCTGTGCCATCAGTTTTGGGTGTGTGCAGTTTGTAATTGGACTTAAGTGAGTATATATGGTTCTTGTCCAGCAACAGGCATTAGTCATCAATCTCTTATTTAACTTGTCCAGCAACAGGCATCAGTCATCAGTCTCTTATTTGACTTGACCAGCAACAGGCATCAGTCATCAATCTCTTTTTTGACTTTTGTTCTTTAAACTAATCATATTTTAGTTTTGTGATTTCATCTCTCTTTCAAATTTTATGTATATATCCCTTTTTAAGGGAAGTCTTGTTAGAGGGGGTGAGAAAATCAAGCAGTTGACCTGTCATGGAGAAAAATAAAATACAATTTAGAAGAAAATTCTCTGGTTAAAGAGACTGGAAGAACAGTACTATATTGAACTATTGTCTGTACACCACACTGCAGTGGAAACCAAATAAAAATGACATGGAAAATACAATGCAAAAGAACATTTAACAAGATTTCTAAGTAGTTTGATCATGTGATCACAGAAGGATTTCCAAAGTAGTACACCTGCTGCCAAGACTGATCAAAACGCAAAGACAAGTTAACATAGAAGGATGATTTCCAAAGTAGTACACCTACAGCCAAGACTGGTCAAAATGGCAAAGACAAATTTGAGTTTAATATAGTACCGGTACTTCAGGTTCTTATGTGAACCAGATGGTTGTAATCAAAGGGCAATAACCTCAGATATATGTAACTAGAGTGTATTCATTGGAACAAATAGACAAGGGTTGACACTGGATCTGTAGCCAGAGTGTATTCACTGGAACAAATAGACAGGTGTTGACACTGGATCTGTAGCCAGAGTGTATTCATTGGAAAAAGCAGATAAGAGTTGAAATTGGATCTGTAGCCAGAGTGTATTCATTGAAACAAGTAGATAAGGGTTGAAATTGGACCTGTAGCCAGAGTGTATTCATTGAAACAAGTAGATAAGGGTTGAAATTGGATCTGAAGCCAGCGTGTATTCATTGGAACAAGTAGATAAGAGTTGAAATTGGATCTGTAGCCAGAGTATATTCATTGGAACAAGTAGATAAGGGTTGAATTGGATCTGGATTCTGAAAGCCAGCGTGTATTCATTGGAACAAGTAGATAAGAGTTGAAATTGGATCTGTAGCCAGAGTGTATTTATTGGAACAAGTAGATAAGGGTTGACATTGGATCTGAAGCCAGCGTGTATTCATTGGAACAAGTAGATAAGAGTTGAAATTGGACCTGTAGCCAGAGTGTATTCATTGGAACAAAGTAGATAAGGGTTGAAATTGGACCTGTAACCAGAGTGTATTCATTGAAACAAGTAGATAAGGGTTGAAATTGAACCTGTAGCCAGAGTGTATTCATTGGAACAGGTAGATAAGAGTTGAAATTGGACCTGTTGCCAGAGTGTATTTATTGGAACAAAAGAAAGATAAGGGTTGACACTGGAGTTGTAGCCAGAGTGTATATCATTGGAACAAATAGATAAGGGTTGACATTGGATCTGTAGCCAGAGTGTATTCACTGGAACAAATAGACAAGTGTTTACACTGGATCTGTAGCTAGAGTGTATTCATTGGAAAAAGCAGATAAGAGTTGAAATTGGACCTGTAGCCAGAGTATATTCATTGAAACAAGTAGATAAAGGTTGAAATTGGATCTGTAGCCAGAGTATATTCATTGGAACAAGTAGATAAGAGTTGAAATTGGACCTGTTGCCAGAGTGTATTTATTGGAACAAAAGAAAGATAAGGGTTGACACTGGAGTTGTAGCCAGAGTGTATATCATTGGAACAAATAGATAAGGGTTGACACTGGATCTGTAGCCAGAGTGTATTCACTGGAACAAATAGACAGGTGTTGACACTGGATCTGTAGCCAGAGTGTATTCATTGGAAAAAGCAGATAAGAGTTGAAATTGGATCTGTAGCCAGAGTGTATTCATTGAAACAAGTAGATAAGGGTTGAAATTGGACCTGTTGCCAGAGTGTTTTCATTGAAACAAGTAGATAAGGGTTGAAATTGGACCTGTAGCCAGAGTGTATTCATTGAAACAAGTAGATAAGGGTTGAAATTGGATCTGAAGCCAGCGTGTATTCATTGGAACAAGTAGATAAGAGTTGAAATTGGATCTGTAGCCAGAGTATATTCATTAAAACAAGTAGATAAGGGTTGAAATTGGATCTGAAGCCAGCGTGTATTCATTGGAACAAGTAGATAAGAGTTGAAATTGGATCTGTAGCCAGAGTGTATTTATTGGAACAAGTAGATAAGGGTTGACATTGGATCTGAAGCCAGCGTGTATTCATTGGAACAAGTAGATAAGAGTTGAAATTGGACCTGTAGCCAGAGTGTATTCATTGGAACAAAGTAGATAAGGGTTGAAATTGGACCTGTAACCAGAGTGTATTCATTGAAACAAGTAGATAAGGGTTGAAATTGGATCTGTAGCCAGAGTATATTCATTAAAACAAGTAGATAAGGGTTGAAATTGAACCTGTAGCCAGAGTGTATTCATTGGAACAGGTAGATAAGAGTTGAAATTGGACCTGTTGCCAGAGTGTATTTATTGGAACAAAAGAAAGATAAGGGTTGACACTGGAGTTGTAGCCAGAGTGTATATCATTGGAACAAATAGATAAGGGTTGACATTGGATCTGTAGCCAGAATGTATTCACTGGAACAAATAGACAAGTGTTGACACTGGATCTGTAGCTAGAGTGTATTCATTGGAAAAAGCAGATAAGAGTTGAAATTGGACCTATAGCCAGAGTATATTCATTGAAACAAGTAGATAAAGGTTGAAATTGGATCTGTAGCCAGAGTATATTCATTGGAACAAGTAGATAAAGGTTGAAATTGGATCTGTAGCCAGAGTGTATTCATTGAAACAAGTAGATAAGGGTTGAAATTGGACCTTTAGCCAGAGTGTATTCATTGGAACAAGTAGATAAGGGTTGAAATTGGATGTGTAGCCAGTGTGTATTTATTGAAACAAGTAGATAAGGGTTGAAATTGGACCAGTAGCCAGAGTGTATTCATTGAAACAAGTAGATAAGGGTTGAAATTGGACCTGTAGCCAGAGTGTATTCATTGAAACAAGTAGATAAGAGTTGAAATTGGATCTGTTGCCAGAGTGTATTTATTGGAACAAAAGAAAGATAAGGGTTGACACTGGAGTTGTAGCCAGAGTGTATATCATTGGAACAAATAGATAAGGGTTGACACTGGCCAAATAGTTAATGGAAAAAATGAAAACAGCATTTATACCTCTTTGCTGATGGAACTGTATGATCTTAAAGTAATGTTGCAAACCATAGTTTGACATGGGTGCTCAAGATGAAGCTCAAATGGGTTTAGATATATCAACTTTGCTAGCTATTTAAACAAAGTATCAAATGGGTTTAGATATATCAACTTTGCTAGCTATTTAAACAAAGTATCAAATGGGTTTAGATATATCAACTTTGCTCAGCTATTTAAACAAAGTATCAAATGGGTTTAGATATATCAACTTTGCTCAGCTATTTAAACAAAGTATCAAATGGGTTTAGATTTATCAACTTTGCTCAGCTATTTAAACAAAGTATCAAATGGGTTTAGATATATCAACTTTGCTCAGCTATTTAAACAAAGTATCAAATGGGTTTAGATATACTGTATTTTATGTAATTTTTCGTACACGAAAAAATAATTATTAATTTCAGTGTACGAAAAATTATATGTAAAAAAAATAATTATCATTTGGTGGTGCTGACCATGTATGAAAAATAAAGGGATCGTACCAAAACAAGTTCTACAGTACACACGCTACTCAACAACCTAAGGGTACAAACGTACAAAGTAAATTTTCTATCTCATAAATCAAAAGTACTGTTGTTATTAGTGAACGAGAGAGAGAGAGAGAGAGGGAGAGAATTGTCTCAGTGTGTGCAAGTTCGTCTGCATTTAGAACATATGTAGCTGTTACATTGTGTAATATTGGCAAAATGATCAAGATGGTTTGAACATGTATAAGTTATGGGTATTATTTATTGGTAAATTGTACGCAACGACACGACCCCACATCGTCAAGAAATTAAGTGCAAGTTGTATTTTTACCGCAACAATAATCTCATTATCAGATTGCAATAAAAAATAAAGAACTTGAAATCAACATTTAAGTTAATGCACGTGAGTGCGCACGCACGTGTGCATGTGTGTGTGTGTGTGTGCATGCGTGCCAGAGAGATCAATCAAACAAAATTTTTTTAGTGTACAAGACCGTATTTATTCAGTGTAGTTTTTATTTGTAGCTTTTGCAAAGAGAAAAAAAAGACTATTTTCAGTTACCTGACGATTGGGATAATCCTCATGTATTACGACCCTACTATATTCCATTAGGAATAAACACCTCTAAATCAACAGTTCATTCTTGTTTTAATTACGATGTACGTTGTCACAACAACCACATGGCTATACAGTGTTATTTACACGGTAATTAAGCATGCTTAGCACTTTGGTTATTCTAGTTGAAACCAGATTGAGGGCAAGAATTGACTAAAGAGGTCAAATCAGCGAGGCTACCAGTAGGGAAATGAGGCTCGCTTTAGGAAATGAAAGTCTGTCAATGTGCTATTGAAGCTGTTGTCCATATAGCAGATGTTATAAGGACAAGCGATCATATGCATTACTTGTTATTCGAACTCGCCAATAAAGATAATAGTGGGGTATATCATGGAATAGATTTGCAATAAAATGTTAATTATATCCAAGTCAAAACAGAGCAAACACTTAAAAGATAGTATATGTATATATACGAATCAATTCAACGGAGTCCGTGACTTTCAAATTTACGATGGAAAATGCAAGGTTTTTATATTTTATGTTTGTATGACTAATGAAACAATAAGACTAATTGACCAATGGTCTGTGGTCTTCACTTTAGCATGAACTGAGATGTAATTTTTGTTGGATAAGATAACATCAAAGGGCTTCCGAACTCGTTTTAAAATGCACGTGGTGATTTGTTACGGTGACGGACTTAATAAGGAGAACTAATTAACGATAATATTTAAAGGTATGGTCACTAAAGTCCTTTGTTAATTTGTTAATAAACACCAGTAGATATTGTAATGACAATATGAGTTTATGCACATGGGCGCCCGCAGGATCTTTTGCAAAAGTGTGTGGGGAGTGGGTGGGTCAGTCAGTCACAGCCGGGAGATTTAGTATAGTAAGCAGTCTGAAACTAAAGCTAATATTTACTAAGCGTTTTGAACAGAATCTTGTGACATATTTTCAGCTTCATTTGCATGATTAAACTTGTCGGAATATATATTGCAGTATGATTTCCAGGGGGGTCATGTGACCCCCCCTTGACCTATGCTGCGGGCGCCCATGCTTATGCATCAATGATTATATTTTCTCACCAACAATTAATCATTAATTTTTGTAAAAACAAAATGGGAATACGGTATTTTCAATCTTTTTTGCAAACATAAATCTTCTTAGTGGAAATTTTATGTCCGATAATTTAATGAATTTTTCAAATAATACAAAGTGATATGTACGAAAAATTATGATACATTTAAATAATTATTATTTTGATAACTGGATTGTGTACGAAAAATTAAAGGGTACGAAAAAATACATAAAATACGGTATCAACTTTGCTCAGCTATTTAAAAGGAAACAAAGTATCAAATGTTATTTTAATGTAGAAGACAGTAAATATAGCCAGTAAAGTAGGCCTACATGATCATGCTTTTCGTCAGATTAACTAAAATCGTCATTTAGCTCGAGTTTTCTTAAACTAAAAGCAGACTGTTGATTCTGTGAATCTGATATTGTAATGATAGTAGTGACAAAAGGCATTTAAAAATTGTGCATTATGTTACAGAAAAGGAGGGATATTTATATCCTATAATGGAAATTAAAACAAGGAACAAAAGTTTCTTAAGCTGTAAAAAGCCAGACTTGATCTTGAGATGACACGTCAACCTTAAGATTCCTCTGGTTAAGTGACCACACTTGAATATTCAAGCAAAGCAGCCTTTACAATGCTTTCAAAATATTCAATGCAGAAACATTGTTCTTGAATCATGTCCAGTCTTGCAGTCATTCATTATAAGCTGTTCCAGCAAAAGACTGAGCCAATGAGCCTTGTCATGCATGTGTGACTAGGACTTGGACTTTTCCACTTTGACTTTGGGAAGACTTGGTCTGAAGATTAGTCTTTGAGGATTGCCTCTTTTTGGGATATGGTTCCTTGAAATCATTCTTGTCCTGATCCAGTGAAGGGAGTTTACTTTCTTGCTGCATGTTAAAACTTTCAGATGAAGTTAGTATCGTACTGACTGACCTCTGATTTTTGTCTTCCTTCGACCCCTGCTTACTCCTTGAAAGGGAATAAACATACCTTACCCCTTCCACGAAGGAGAAAGTTATCTTCATTTTTTCCTCTGAAAAGATATAGTAGTTATTATTCAGCATGTACACACTTGAAAAATATTACTGAAATGCTTTAAGAAATTTCTTCATATATAAAATGACACCACTAAAAAGATTTAAAGGGGTTCATATTTCTTGAAATTGAAGTGTATTTTTATGAAATATTTTGACAGAAAAAACTCACAAGAAGTCATTCAGACTGTCAACAAATGTAAATTAAGAGAAGTTAAAATCAGATTCCAATACATATGCAAATGTAATACACTGATTAGTTAGATATTGAAATTTGTGGTAGAAAAGTTCACAAACCACAGTTGGAAATGTTTGCTTCCTTTTGATGTGACAATGCTCAATAAAACAAGTTTTTCACATGATTTCTGCACATTTGATATACTGTATATAACTTGCATATAAATCAAATCCAACTGCAAACAGTGTAGACCCTGATCTACCAACAGATTAAGGTCTTTGTTGGATGTTAGACTGGTTACTTCTAACAAACTATACAGACCTAGATCTGCTGGTGCATTATGCAATGGCAGATCTGGGCCTGTACGGTTTGCAGTTGGACTTGGCTGTCAAGTGAGAATATACCCTATGTGTTAGAATGGGAATACTATTTTTTTAATATCACTGGTATATTATTGGTCACCATTGTCAAGCTTATTCTTTCCATAATGGAAAAACCTCACACATGGTAGATGTACCATCCTCCTGTTCTAGAAATTAATGGAACATGCATCAACTCAGTCAGACCCAAGTCATCAATATGCATCAACTCAGTCAGACCCAAGTCATCAACATGCATCAACTCAGTCAGACCCAAGTCATCAACATGCATCAACTCAGTCAGACCCAATTCATCAGCCCACAACCAATAGTGCATCTTCATTTTTTTGGATGATATCTTAAGTGAAACATGGAAATAATACTCACATGTAGAAAAATACCTACCGGGTACATTGATTTTTATGCTATATTGGGACTCAATTTTCATATTTGTTCTTAGTGAAAAGTTAACTTTCTATCCGTGTTTATCTAAAGTATTGTTTGATGGCCCAGCGATAATTGTGTTTCACATAAAAAGCCACCATTACTTCTGCACCCCTCATGGTTCATATAAATTATCCATTCAGTGTTTACACTTGGATCTTTACAAGTTGTACAGGGATTGTCTATTAGTGTCATTATTGTTATAATGCAGTGAGTGTTATTAACAGCAATTAATCTCCTAAAGATACTTTTTAGCTGTTATGTGTTCCCTATTTTTTAATGATGCTTTCTGCATTAATATAATTCATACATGATGTTTCTATGTTTTTAATTTGTGTAGCAAAATATGAATAAACTCTGATGTAAGGATAACCACTGGTCAACAGATGAAGAGTGCTGTTCACATTACTGGTTATTGCATCAAGAACACATGCAAAATCATGGTATAGGGTCAGGGATCAGATCAAATTCCCACCTTCCTCAACATCAACTAATTACCCAACAATGGACAGTCTTAATTTATGCACTGTACTGGGAAAGGAGATCAGATCAATGTCCGATCCTTCCCCATGTTCCTTTTAACCCATTTAGGATGTGGAGTTTACCCTTTGAATGAAGAGATCATCCTGTACCATAATGGATATCTTCTATATGTCCCCCTTGCTTGTAGGGGGGTTGAGGTTTGAAGACTACCACATGTAACTCAGGAGTGGTCATAAATGAAGGAGACTATTAGTCCCCCTTCCACTAAGAGACATAGTCCTCCTTCCACTATGAGACATTGGAGGAACGAGAAAAATTTTCATCCTTCTGACAATGCACCAGTAAAGGACAGTACCGTTTCTCCCCATAAACAGTCCCAGAACATCTATTTCCTTATTTTTTGGCTTTCCCAAGGTCTAATACTCTTGTATCCCACCAAAGTTTGGAATAGGAAGATGGTAATGCCTTGTCTGGCATACTAGATTCTCAGGAATTTGCAGATGATCAGGAGGAGAGGGTATACCCTCTCCTAAGATCTCCATACCCCTCCCACAAAGCATCTCATGTGGTTGAAAAGGCAGACACATGATCCTTCAACAAGGATGCAAATGAAGTATACCACCTTCTTCCCCCTGATATGTGCCTGAAGCCAATATGCTTACATGAAACAAAGATTTTTTCTAGACTTAGAAATACTTTCGGTAGTCATTGCATAAAACAGATCTTTTACTTCCTCACTCATCCATGTTAGAGAACTTGCACAGAGGATGTAAAAAGGACATTAACTGGAGAGGAAGAATAAAGGGTGGCTTGTCCCCCTTTCTGCTTTGAGACCTTTAATATTAGCTTCCAGCAGTAGTGTTCATTCCCCCTTCTGGCACATGATCCCCACCACTTTGATGCCACAGCTTTGCAAGGGGGATTTCATAACCTCTCTGTCAGTTCATTAGAGGTTTTAGACCTGAAAGCTGGGTCCATATAGTGTCATATACTGATCTGTTCTCAACAACTTCCTTTAGACTTCAGAAGTAAGAATCATTGTCTGCTGAATGCTTAATAAGAGAGTGCATCAAGACATCAAGGCACACATTGTCTATGACCATAGCATTGTTGGCTTAGCTCCTCGATTCCCACAGAGATGTCACACTGGACACTTCTTAGGGCTGCACCCCTTGAATCTGATACCTAATTCAACAGCCTCATTCCTGCCACCAATATAGCTTCCTTGTATCTGTTACTGGTCCATCAAAACCAGCCAATAATCAAGCACAGCCTGATTGGAAAATGAGGCAGACTAATTACCAAAGAAGGTAGGCAACAACAAGAAAGTAGCCAAACCTCCTATAAGGCTACTTTGCATCAGTTATACTCGAGATCAAGAAGCTAGAGATGCAGGGGCAAGTTGGTGAAGACTATTGTCTGTTCCCCCATTCATATGAAATAGGGGTGGAGGAGGATCTCTCCAGAGACACCTCATCTTCTACATTTCACCCCTCTTTGATACATGTAGGAGCTTATTTGGCCTGCATTACAGAATATTGGGGGATCCTTTTCTGAAGGACACCCATGCTCTTCCATCAGTCAGATATATCAAGTAAAGGAAGGGTGCAATTGAGAGGTTTCAAACATCCAATTCCCTGCAGTCTACTTAAATATTTTTGTCTCCCCAAAAGGGCAAGAAACTGAAGTCAATTATTCATCTTTGCCTCTAAACAATTTCTGTGAGAGGAAACCTTCCATTGATCTTCCAAATGTGTATTCCATATCTTGATCTTTCTACCACACAAAAATTACCAATGCTTTTTGAAAATCAACAGGAGGCATTCAACTCCAAGCCATTACATCATATGACCTATTGTTGCTCCGTAGAGAATTGAGACTTATTTCTGTCCTAGAGAAATCAGATCTCATTCCTTTTCAGGATTTTGTGTACATAGGAATGACTTTCTTTACCTTTCTGGGTAACGTTTCTATTCCCCAGGAAGGATACACAGAACCTTGGAATTGTTGAGGACTTTGAAGACTAAGACTACCTCATCTGGTTTCTATGAACCTTGAATTTCATGGTAGACCTTGTATCCCAAGACTGACTCTGCTCCTGTTGGCTGTCTGGAAACCATATAAAGATTCACTGTCAAATTGAATATCTCTATGGTAGACTTATCAGTGCCACATCAAGTAATAGTACAATCAAGACAAGATTCTGATTGGAGTTCCTCTGCATACCCCTGAACCCCTCTCATATCTATACACTGACATGTCAGATTCATGGAAGTGAGTGTCTAACTTAGAGTCAGAATTTAATTTAGTACTTCTCCAGGAACATTGGTCTTAGGATGAAAGCCTCATGCATAACAAAGGGTGCATAGATCAGACGACAGATCAGTGGCTGTAAATCTCAGATGGCAAGGAGATTCTCGTGCTCCTTCTCACTGTGTGCAAATCTGCAACCATCTATCAATGGAGGAGTGATATTATGGTTCAGTGGGAATTAAGATTCTGTTTGCTTGGTTATGTCAGCCAGGTTTTCTTTGCAAAATACTAGTCTCAGTCACAGCTTTGCTGGGAATGATCAAGGTTGACTCCTTTGCACAGTTAGGGCTCTGAAGTTCTATTTAGCAGTTGCTAATGTAGAAACAATGTAGGAAATGGTTTTATTCTCCCCGTAAGAGGCTCATCTAGCATTTTCAGCATCCACCATCTCTAGACAGAATTCGCTCAAACATCAAGAGAGCTAAATGGGCTCTTACTGAAAGAGATATAATTTTATGAGGCTTTTGCCCATGAAGATAAGGTAATCACTGCTTTTTGGACCTCTTTCAATTACCCATCTTTAGAATAGTGTATGCAGGCTGCATTTTGGAATCATATGTGATGTTCTCATTTTACATTCGAAGAACAGCGCATATATATATATATATATATATATATATATATATATATATATATATATATATATACCATATACATTAAAAATAACATGGCATTTAAAATGTTGGTATAAAGCAATTTGATATACCAATACTATTGGTATATCAAATTGTGATCCGCCCATGGCGCAGTAATACACATATATAAACGTTCTAGCGACCATCTGCATTTGATTCTAGATTAATGATGAATTTCGACATTAATCATTAGTGATGTATGAAAATAATGATAAAAAGTATTAATAATTCTCATTATCTAAATGAATTTCATATGGTACACATTTTCATCACAATCCTTTCTTATTTCTGTTCCCTCCTTCCCTCTCAAGCATAACGGACAAACTATACAGAAATGTGGAGTGAGAGAGAAAAGGAATTTGGGCTGAAATAGAAATTACACCAAGTAACCTACAAGAATATGGTTCTTCGTAACGATACGTGTGCACTTTCCTTGGGATTTATCTACAGTGTTTATCAATCATACAAAGTTGCAAATCATGTCGACATTATACAGTAAATTCCTCAGTTACGTGGTACACATACTGTGATGTATTCAATGTTTTATTTTTGTTGTTGTTTCTTAAACATACCATAATGTTCTAAAAGTTGATTATTATTAATTAAATATGAAAATTTCTAAAGGCCTCTCTCTCTCTCTCGCTGTCTCTCTCTCTCTCTGGACCATTGCAGCAAGATATGGGCTAAAATCTCTGAAATGACAAATGTAGAGGATTTTCGTTTGTATCATCCCACAATATCTCTGGGCTTGTGAAAGATGGTAAAGTTAAGTCAAACTGACCAAAGGATGAGAGAGACTTTATGGTCGGTGGTACTGTTACTAAAGCAAAATAATGACTTAGATCAACTGTAAATATATTAAAATATTTTAATTACCTCATGTTGGTTTGTCATTTCACTTAGTTTCTATTCCACACTAATTTCCATGAGCCAATAGGTGAATGTCTTAGCGTTTATGTGAATGGTGTAGCTAACCAAGTGTTTGTAGTGCTCTACTTTTATTATTAAAACCATCTTTCATGTTTATAAGTGTGTATTATATTAATTTAAACAATGTGAAGAAAAAAAGAAACTAAAAAAGAAAACAATCAACTTATCAATATGCAAAGTGATTGTGAATAGCCACAAAAGTCATAGAACTACATTTTGTAGCAGACAGACTCGGGGATGTGAGGAGTTCATTCATTAGGTCAATGCACAGCAGCCTGTAGTAAATTTTAACTCCGTTCAAAGGGCAAATATATGTATTTGTATGTGATATAAATAAAATATATGTACAGTATGTACGCTGTATCAATTATATACCACTCGTATAAATTTTTCATTAAAAGGAAACTCAGCAAGCCTCGTTTCATTTTAATGAAAAATTTATACATCTCGTATATCATTGATACAGTGTACATACTATACATATATTATATATATATATGAGCAAAATGTCACAGAATGTTGCATATAGTATTTTGAAAGTATTTATGAGTATCTAATGTGGGAAACATTGCTTGAACAATACATCGTATCTATTTCTCAGAGAGGCTTAAAAGATGTATGATTTTTCAAATACATATCTGGAGCTTCTTGATAAATGAATGACTTGAAGGATTCTATTGGAAGAAGAACAACGTAAACTTGGTCCAACTTGACAAAAAGCGTGAAAAGTCATTGTAGGATTTTGTGCAAGAAAAATTCAAGTCCCCGGCCTTAGCTGAGTCATCAGTGAGTGAACCATGAAAACAATGTCAGGAGTAGGGAAGATAGTAACAATGAAGACAGTAATGAGCAAATTAATTAGAGAGATTCTTTCAGCATTATAATAACAATGGCATACACACTCACTGAACTCTAGAAGAAATACAAAAAGTTATACAACGATCTAGAAGCTAAACAACTGGCTTTATATGATAAGTTTACCAGGATATCTTCAAAAAAGTAAAAAGAATAATAGAGTATATATCTACAAGTGGCACAAGACATTTGAGATTATTGGATCTTAGTATAACATATATGGTAATGTGTATGATGTAAAATTTTATGATGGATTAGTGGTAATTTATATTGATAAAAACTTGGCAGAAAATTTCAAATCTTTTATTCATCTCTGACTTGGGAAGGTACCAGCACTCAGCACTTGTCGATTGAAAGAGGAATGCATGGCGGGATTTCCATATCCAGCCATATATATGCTCGCACAAATAATCCTAATGTGTACAGTTACAATCTGACCTCCCAACCAACTACACCATGTATGTAGCTGCCAACAGTCTGAAAGGTTGGAAATGACGCAGTGCTTGCCTGTGAA
>JAECUM010005485.1:0-87386 GCA_016617855.1 Megalonaias nervosa | reverse complement strand
TATATATATATATATATATATATATATATATATATATATATATATATATATATATATATATATATATATATATATATATGACGGACTTGTTCAGTAATTGATGAACTGGGACATTTTGACTAAACCTTTATAACCATGAATAAAATAATATCACATTTTCTTGTTACAATAGAATTACGCTGTATTATTAAATGATTATCCAGCATAACGTATACCGAAGCAAGTTTATCTCCCTCCGCACCATATAACGTTTTTGCGTACAAATTTACACCACAACCCCACCCCGAAGCTTGACAAGTCAGAGTTATTTTCGAAAGTTTATCCTGAATTATAATTTACTAACTAAATTGTTTAACTACATAACATGCCTGTACAGAACGAATCTATTACCGCCACTGTCTTATTGAGAAAAGTTTCCATTACTTAACACACATACCCTGTACAGTCCGTGGTTAATTATATATAGTTCACGCTATTATGTCTCCAGTTAAAAATGAATTTATGGTCATGTACTTAGCAAGCCATCTATGTTTTATTTCGGTGTATTGCGTTTAGTTAGGCAGTATTAGTTGTTGCCAATAATCAGAATGGTGCATGCCAATTGAGAATTGAATGAATTGTTGCTTTTCATCTGCGACTTTCTGTGATTTTTTTTGGTTCCAACTGGTATTCGGATGCTCCTGCAGTGACCACCTTTATGAAAAAAATTGACATTTTCTTGATGTACGGCGATTTATTGATAACATGACACGTTACTTTGAGAATGAGGTATATGCACGATTGTTATGTTTGCTAATACACTTAGGAAGATATTTACCACGGCTAGTCTCTTCCTGCGTTCATAATCTCTAATCGTTTTGCAGAAAATGTTTCAACCTACCAAATCCTGGAAATCTCTATAAACGTAATTTATAATAAACAGGTTTATATTTGAGTGCACAATCTAACAGAAATACGTGTGCTATACATTTATTCTAATTGTAGTGAGAATCCGGTTAGATATACATATGGCTGCACATAGCATAAAAGCAATTTAATTTAGTTCCTATTTGATTCGGGATGGGAATAATTTGGAATAGCAACTACACTAGCTACATATGCGCCTTTAATTCCCCAAATCCTGTCATACTGGAATTAACGAGAGGCACAACTACCTTTTCCGCAGCTTCTCTCATGAATTGTTTGGCAGCATCATTCCAGATGGCAGGAACAGTCAGGACCCATCGAATATCTGATCTTTGCAACCCAGAATTCCGATAAGAATTCGATCCATCGGCTAATTCCACATACCGGTCATCGTCCATTTCCGTTTCTGATATAGCAATTCGATCACAACCCATTTCCTTGTCTAATCCAATAACCTGATCATTGCAGACTTCAAAGAGATGGTCTACCAGGTATTTTATGCATGATGAAAACACGGTCATTGCAGACAGCATCTTTCCATTATCAGCAACGATTTCAAAGTTTCTGTTTATAATCTGATTTTGTAAAATAAAAAAATAAATTAACATTGGAGACAAAGTTTTATTTATAAATTTACTATATTTTGTGTAAATATATATCTGGCAAGCTTTAAGGACTACTCGCACATGATACAGCATTTATATGCATACTTCAAATGTGAAATATGGACCCAGTTTCTTGCAAAACGTATTGCTCTGATGTCAATGTATGTTTCACACTAAAGTGAAAGGCATTATACGAATTTGTTAAATGTTTAGACCAGGTACCAATATGTTTGTCATCACTTTTATAGAAAGGGTTTCCCGAACTATCAAGTTTGTTCCATATATTGTTTTCAATTACACATGATACATCATATGGATATTGCGATCGGGTTTGCACTTTTGAAATGATATGCAGCAGAGGACTTTTACACGTACGTTTGGAACAAAAAATAACACAAACAGCTATTAGGAACGGTGTTATAACAAAAAGGGACATTATACAAATGTTTATGGAACGACAACGTTATCTATTCTTTATATCTGAAGAATAAAGAACAAAGTGATAATCAAAAGAATGATTTATGGAACTGCTGTAAGAGTAGACCAAGCAAATAATGGATCGACGATATTAAAGAATGTTTCCATATGGATATATATATATATATATATATATATATATATATATATATATATATATATATATATATATATATACTCTCATGGTATAGCAAAGAACCGAGTACAATGGAACCAAAATTGTATGAAGTGCACTTGGACACTAACAGGCGTTGCGTTGAGAGAGAGAGAGAGAGAGAGAGAGAGAGAGAGTCTTTATAAAAGGTACCAGTTTTGCACATACTTGACAGGTGAACATGCCTGTGACATGTTGAAAAATCTATATTTATCTGCTCTAGTATCTACGAGTTCAAACATTATGTGTTTAGATGGAGCGGTCCCCTGTTGTCTTTTGGATTTATTTCAATGAACTTACCTTTTGATTGTACAACGTCATCTTAAATTTGCTGAAGAAGTACCAGTCATTTGCCTCATCTCCCAAAGCGAGGTCGGCATACTTTTCTTCCGCATCGAAGCCAAAAGAGTGAAACTGCTTGTCAGGGTCAAACAGGGCAGAGGTTGGTACTTTCGGGGATAATAGATTTCGAGAATTTGCAGTCCATACGTTGGTGGATATCTTGAGAGGATTTTTCACATAGTCGCCTCGAAAGGAGAAGGCGTAACCGGAATAAGTGGTTCCAAAATCGATGGCCGCCACCATTAAATACTTCTTGTTTAGTGTATCCATTGAGATTTGTCCTGTACACACTAGCCAATGTCTGCTCTACATTGAAACTGCGAAAGACAAATTAATTACAGTATGAATATACCGTATAAGTAAGTGTTCCTATTGCTCTCTACATTATTAAAAAGTTATATTGTGTACAAATATGAAAAGAAATTCTCCCTGAAAGGATTTTAGTTCATAAATAATTTTTTTAAAAAAAGATTGTACAACAAAGAAGAGCTGCAAAATACTGGTCCTCAGTAAAAAAAATCTAATAATTTCGTTCCAGATTTTTATTCTAGAAGCAGCCTCTCACGCCGTGAATGCCGTGGAAATCCTTCTTTAGCATTATTGTATTAATGCTTGTATATATGTAATAATTATAGGTTACTGCATTTGGATGAGAAAATATGAACGAGTTTTTCGCATGAAATACTGCATGACTTTGGGAGTGCAGTATATCCATCCGACAAAACGAGTTCATATTTTCACGTACAAATGCAGTAACCTTTCATTATATGCTTATTTTCGTATTCTACCCAAGGTTTAATTATATAAACAAACATACACTACAAGAAACAAAGTAACTGAATTTATGCTGTATTCCAAACTAAATACACAAGAGCATATTCGTCATTACATTAATGCGCACATAACTCCACCCAGATCAAATTGAACTTAATGGCGCGCTTGACATAACTTTCGAAAGAAAATGGCGTTTTGGGCTACTTAAAATTGAAATTTGGAGTCATATTGTGAATGAATGCGCATTGCAACAACTTTTCCATTTGATCTGGAATTAATAGATTTTGGTATTTGTGTCGATTCGACGAAATTTCGTGATTATGGACTTGATTTATCTACATAAAGTACATCGGATTTCAGCAGCGTCTTTGCCAGTTCTACATGAAATACATCGGACTGAAGCAGCGAGGAAGAAGCCTATTGACATCTGCAAGTGTGTTTTGTTCTGTCATTGAGTGTCTGAAATCATAATGTGGGAAAAATATGAAGTCATTCAATTGCAATTATCGAAAAGACGCTATGGAATTTAATGTTTGTTTCATTTTGAGTGCAGTAAGGAGGATGTAAGTGCACACGGAATATAGTTGAAATTACAGTACAATTTCGAAATGTGTAATCAAGCTTGAGAACGCATGACATGGCTCATGTAATTCGGATTTGCAGAACTAAGACAGTACATTTTGAGGAAATTCAGGATGTAAAACTGTAAGTATATTTTTTTACCATTCTTATTACCAGCTAAAGAAGACAGTTTATGCCTTGTCACTTGCGAGTTATTTGTAAGGACCCTGTCTGGCGTCTACAGCTAGCCTAAATCCGAAACATTGTATCAAAAAATTTAACGCGGAATTTACCAAAGCAGCTGATATGCGGTAGTCCACTAAACATTTTCTTTAGCTCATTCAGACACAAATTTAATCAGCCAAAACGTAAAGTGTCTACTACGAGAGTGTACATGATTTGTTTACAAAGTAGTTCTTAATACACTATTGGGCACACGTGAGTTCAATACGAAGTTCCACGCGAGTGCAATATCGTAAAATATTATTATTCTGACAACGTAAAGTTAACGGAGAAAAAAATGAGCATATAATAAAATATATTACTTTAGTTCATCCGAACGTTGTTTATTGTTCTTCGTAAATTGCATATAACTACCATCTATATTGTAAAATATATTCTTCGTATTGCAAACGATATATCATTTTTGCTCATATGATTGGTAAAATGAACCTCTACGTGTATAAGAAAACAAAATATTAAGTCTTTCTTCTTATCTTGTGTCGGTAAAATTTACATCTTATCACAATTGACCTTCTGTCGGCAGTACGTTTCTCCTTAAGCACCTTTCCCTTTTCCTTACTTTTTTTTATTCATCGTACATCTTTCTATTAGATTAAATTAAAAGGACTGCAGTATATGAATAAATCATGAAGCTATTGCTGTTATTCAACATAACACTTTATTACTATCGATGGATATTGCTGTATCTTATGCCAATATACTCCCTAAAATATGGGTCGGCAGCCTATTTTACATAGCGTGTCACTTTTTTTCCGGATTAATTACAAAATGAACGAGAGGTGCCACCTGTAGGAGAGTAACACTGTTGAAAATCGAGATTTTTGCCTGCCTTTCGCGTACCACAGAAAACCTCTTGACGTGCCACCTTGTGGCTCGTGTGCCGTAGATTGCCGACCCCCGCCCTAAATTATCAATCACTACATTACTGACATCTCATTCAATTTTAACAATAATTTATATTACAAATCTACGTGGAGCAATTTATATTAGTATGCCTGACTCAGGTAGGTACGTATTGCTACCAGCTAAGTATCTGCGTGTTCAGTTCTATTTGGAGTATATGTAATAACATATTTCTGCGTCTTCAGTTGTTTGGAGTATGCGTCATTAAATATTTCTACGTCTTCTGCTCAGTTTGAAGTGTATGTAGTTACATATTTCTGCGTCTTCAGTTCTGTTTGGAGTAGATGTAATTACATATTTCTGCGTCTTCAGTTCAGTTTTGGAGAATAGGTAATTACATATTTCTGAGTCTTCAGTTCAGTTTTGGAGTATAGGTAATTACATAATAGTTGGACTAATGTGCTGAACAGCCTGTGAAATTTTATTTTCTTTAAGAAACATTATCTATTTAGAATTGTATAACCACTATGAACACTGACACAAACAACAAGTGAACTAAATGGTCGTGTTTTCATTAGAGGACCTACTTTTAGACGCATTCCATCCAGTTTGATTTCCAACCAATGGTGTTTCCTTTTCCATCCTTACTTGAAAAAATGTTTAGCTTTGTCTCAGTCTCGAATCAACTTCGTTATGCCTGTTGGTAGCTCTGTTGTATTTCCTTTAGGTGTAGTGGTAAATTTATGACCATTGCTAAGAAAACTTATCCCATTTTAAAGAACTCTCTGCTAAAGAAGTTTTTATACTTTTAAAAAAATTTCTTTTCCGAATTGTGTTATGCTTTTATTTTCAAATTTGTCTCCTGGTTATCTTCTCATTCAGATTGGTCGCATTCTGTCTATTGATTCTGTGCTTCCTCCATCTCCATCTCCACCGCACTGCCGTTGTTCTAGCGAAAAGGTCCTTACATTTTTACCTATGTATGTGATGCCATTACTTCTAATTGGTTTTTTTTTTCTAGGACAACTATAATTTGATGGTTTTGTGTGAAAATTAGACAAGACTGCTAAAGAAAGGTTTAACATATATATATATATATATATATATATATATATATATATATATATATATATATATATATATATATATATATATATAGTAAGTCCTCTATATATGTCAAGCGACGCGAAGCAGGGTAAATATGTAAAGTTTGGTTGCTCATCAATCTTTACGCTCACCGAAACAAAAGGATGATAATTGTTTGGATACTTACACGAAATGAAAATAGCAAATTAATTTGTTGCATAACAACAAATATGAACAACACCATTATCATAACGCCACGTCAGCTCACATAGTGGTTATGTGATAATTATAGATAGCTATTCGAGAGCATTGTACAGACCTGATTTCAATCACATGTTTTGATGAAGTCCAGTCTACCTCAGTACATTATTTATTTTCTAAAAATCGTAGACAGGTTTTCAGAAAATTTAATGTATGCATAGGAAAAGGAAAATAGACTGAATGTCAAACACGTGAACGAAAATTCGCAGAACGTAGATCAAGAAAATGAAAGTAGATCGAAAGTAAAATATTAAAACGAAAGCATATCGAAAGGAGAAATACAAACGGGACAGGTAGGGGTCAGTTGTTGTTAATTTATGTTGCTCAATAGGGATGGGTAAATTCACCTTTCGTCATCTTAAGAAAGTTGTTGTTTTATTGTAAGGAAATAATATACTGCCATTAAAGTAATAGTGTCGGTGCGTAGAACGGGATTAGTAGGGTGGGGTAATTATTTACTGCTATTATAGGAACAGTGACAGTGGGTGGGGTGGGGTGGACGAGTACTTGGGTTGTGTAATAGGATACTGCCCTCAAAGTGTCCTTGGATGGTGTGGGGTAGTAGGTTGGGGTAATATACTGCTATTAAAATTGTAGCGTCGGTGGGAGGTATGGTAGTAGTTAATTGGGAGGGGTAACAGTATACTGTCATTATAACACTGCTGTTGCTGGGTGGTACGGGAGTTGTTGGGTGGGGCAATAGAACACTTCTATTAAAGTGATTGTGTTGGTGGGTACCACGGGAGTAGTATTATTATTATTCACATAGATTTATTAGCAGTAAAGCTCATTGGTAGTTACCAAACTTTACTCAATCTACCCATGAAAGATTAATGCTGCCAATGTTTTAGACGGGTGACTGTTCTATATTCATTTATTAGTATTATTTTTAAAGTATTATATCATTAATCTTATATATTGTTCATGATATATGCTTTCTGAACTGATACAGCTGATTTGCATCGGTACAATAACAAATTATTAACCAATAACCATTTCATCATCATCATCATCATCATCATCATCAGTCCCGTAGTCTGGTAGACCGTTGGAACACCGCGCAAGACCGAACGACCGGCTCCATCCATTCCTCTCGATTTTCCGTCTTTCTCAGTGAGTCGCTCAATGTGAAGCCTGTCCACTTTCGAATGTTGTCTTCCCACCTCTTTCTCTGCCTGCCTCTCTTTCTTCTTCCTTGTACAGTGCCTTGCAGGATTGTCCTGGCAAGTCCTAATGATCGTGAGACATGCCCATAGCACTGCAGTTTACGTTTTCTCACTGTGGTGAGCAGGTCTTCGTAAAGCCCAATGGTTTGTCTGATCCTTTGCCGTATTTCTTCATTGGTGACACGGTCTTTGTATGAGACGCCGAGGATCTTTCGGAAGCATCTCATCTCTGTGGCCTTTATCCTTTCCTCTAATTCAGCTGTTATGGTCCATGATTCAAAGGCGTAGAGAAATATGGAGATCACCAGTGAGTGAATCAGTCTGACCTTTGAACTGAGTGCGATGTTCTTGTCGTTCCAGATGGGCTTCAGTATTGTCAGCGCTGCTGTTGTCTGCGCAATCCTGGAGAGTACTTCAGGTTTCGGTCCATTTACGTTAACAGAATCTTGGAAAGGGCAGATGGAAAGAATGTGTCTTTTATTTAGCCCAGTTGACCCATATATGAGCGTATGTACAGGCAGTCAAAATACTTTCCAAGGTTTGAATATGTACTGAAGTACAGTCACATGACCAAACTATTTGCAGAAAAGTAATAGTTTTTTGTGCAAATCCAAAGAGCATTCATAGCATTCTCTCAGTAGATAAGGGACACAACTGTATCCTTATTTTATAAATAGTGACCTAGTTTTGTTTTCTTTATATCAGAGACCCAGGAATGACAGCATTACCTGGTTCTTTGACCCCAATGCCTCAAACAGTGACTCTTGACAGATTGTAATACGCGGACGCCCTTGAAGTGAAACTTTCCAAATTTTACCGAAAGTCTATTACGTACATCGATATCTGCTGTGTTTTAACATCAATAATTATCGGCCACGATCGTTTTCTCATTTGTATCTTAGTATAAGACCTTAATATACACGGTTAGTATCACTGCATTTTACGTAGTCAGTTACCCCTTGCCTACCCTTGCCTGGCGGATGCAGATGGGTATACAACAAATAAATGCTGTTTGACATAGTTATACACAAATAATGAACGTGACACATAAGTAATTAGTAACCCATTTCAAGGAAGGCGTTTTAGAATTTAGGACCCGGATATTTATAAAGCGTATTCTAATTCCCGATATCGACTTGACCAAATATATAAATACGCAAACACGCTAAAATATTTATATGTTCCATTACCCCTGCAACATATCTCTGATGAAAGCAGTTTTACAGCACAGCCCACTACTATATTACTTCCGTGTTTGTTTGTGGTTTTTTTTTTTAAATTTAACTTTTGTTTCATTTTCATTCGTATGAAACGCCATTGATTCTCATAACTGTTAATAATTTTGAGTGTGATTATGATGCAAAGAAGCTGACAAGCTGACAATTCTCTATGCATGCAAATTAAATTATACAGAGCAAAATATACAAATCTGCTTACCTGTCTAAGCTGGTGACATATGTATCATGAGTATTGTTCTGCCCTCGCATATTGATACGACTGCTCTAGATATCAAGTTTGAGATAGAGGCCCATAAAGGGCGTGAACATCAATATACAAAGTAGTAATAGAATGAAAACGGTTCTAACTCAGCAAGGTTTCTAGCTCAGAGACCCCTTTACCCCCTCCAAAACTCTTCTACGTTAACATTTTGTCAGCTCAAAATAATGACTCTCATATATTCTGACAAAATATGTTTTGTCGGGGTAAGATCTCTGATCTAGAAAACCTTGTTTTCTCTTAATACTATAACCGTCATGTTGAATTTAAATCATTTAAAATAAAAATAAATATTATTATCTGAATAAATCATAAATGAATCAGAATCAGAATTAAATATAAAATAAATCATGAATGAATCAGAATCAGAATAAAAATAAATATAATAATCAGAATAAATATTATTATCTGAATAAATCATGAATGTATGAATGTGAATCAGAATCATAATAAAAATAAATAAATTTAAAATAAATAGCAAAAGAGGAGTGCCTCACGAGCAGCTTGATGACGTCGGATATATATCGTTTTGGGTAATTGTTATATTTGTTTCTCATTGCAATTGTTGGATCGCTAAGCGCGATAGGGGTAAATAAAAACACCCCTAAGTGAACCCAGGGCGCTTTGAGGTTCAGGGGTGCCAGGCGAGTTAAACCTGGAATTATAGTTTTTGGGGTTTTTTTTACAATCACCCATACACAAGATTATATCTCATAATCAACTCATCCTGGTGAGAACATACTTACCATCTTTTGCAAAAACCTTCGATATGTTTAGGTCAATATTTATTTTCATGTATTTGTCTTGACTGATCGACAATCCTGGCGCAGAATAATACCAACACAGGTCTAATCCATAATTTTCATGACTAACTTTACGAAAGCTCTCGAAAACATCTGCTAGTAACAATACATCTGTTTTCAAATATAAATCATGATAATCACCAAGTGTCTTACAACCAAATTTATTCCAAATATCTTATGCATATTTGTACTCGTCATCTGTAATATTTTCATTTTTTGGCTGGGAGTAAAATTTATCTTTGTTAGGAAGAGAAGTTTCATCAATTCTGCTCCAGTACTCATACGGAAAGACACCTTATTTTGTCAGAGAGACGTAGTCTCCACCAAAGCAACTTTTTAAATTATTGAAACTGCTACAGCCTTTTACAGGCTCATCCAATAATGCTGCCATAAATTGCAGACTGTCGATAAAACGTAATTTGCCAAGCATAATTGACATATATTTTTCAAAATTGTTTGGAATACATTTTATTACATTATATAATTTCGCCAAATGCTTCGACAATGATATGACTATCATAACTACGAAAATTAAGTAAAACGACAGCAATAAAATCTGGCGCATGAAATTTCAAATTACAATTAGTATGTGCTGCTCCGCGATATTGGCCGGTTATATGACAGTGATCGCGCACTTTAGCGCCTGAAAAAAGTTCAGGTACAGGTTTCTCGCAGATATGACAATTAACTGCCTTATCGAAATCAAGTTGTTGTTTAGATGTTATTTTTATTGGAGCTGTTTTAGATAATCTGTTGAAAATTTTATTAACATCGTCTATTTAAATTTTTTAGTAACCACACGGCAGGACTTTTACCTCTGTATAATTTTATTGGACTTGAAATATTATCATTAGCGCAACAAAACTACTTCATAAGCTGCTCCACAGGGAACATGCTGTTGTATTTTTCTGGTGCTTGATTTATATGGATCATTTTCTGCGCCTACCACAGGAACAAGTAGACACTCGAAATCTGCATAAATAACAAACGGAATATTTAATTTGTGATTATAATTTTTAAATTTTAATACTTTTGTTTTCTCCTGGCATTGTTATTTTTTGATCATTAACACAGTATTTAAGATAATCTTACAGTTTTTCATCTTTAGAAAACCTTGTAAACAACGGTAGCAAAAATACTTCTTATTTTTATTTTTATTATATTGTCTACCAACTAGTCTGTTAAAGTTTTTTTTTTGTCTAAAAGTAATGATTCCTATAAAACAGCAAGTTTATTGTTGATTGCGAAGCTTTTTCTGAAATATACCTTGGATAAACATTTTCACGCTCGTCAAGACCAAATATAATAACTGAAATATTATTTTGCTTTTCAAACTTTGGTGTTTGATTTTCTGCAACTGGAAAGTCAATACCATTGAAATTTAATTTTGATACGTGACTAAAATACTTGTCAACGCAATCAGCATTGTTTTCTGCTGAAAACATCGCAGAAAGAATAGCCCACTGGAAACATCTGTTATCAAAGTGATTTACGTTTATACAGCATTTTTTATTTTTTATTTTTTGAGGGAGATCAACGTAAGAACTACCGCGAAGTATCTTATATTGCATTGTGTGAAATAAAACTTCTTTTATCATTTCAAATTTCCAACCTGATCCTGATACAGTAAATTCCTCAAACTTTTTTTATTTATTTCTTAATGTATTTCATCAGCGATTGAGGAAATATTTGTTCCAGCTAATAGTTTTCGTGATTTAGCTGTTAAATATGGTTCAGCAATCTCGTTCATGAAATCTACATTATCAGGTAGTGCACGTAACTTTGATAAAATAACATCATACTGCACTATTTGCTTGATACTTTTATGGACTGTAAGTTCTCGCATTACAATTGGATGTAGAAGATGAAACAAATTTGTAGAGTTAAAATTTGCTAAAATATTTTGATTATCGAATTTATAACTGTTATCGTAACCGAAATACGCAGTAACAGTTTTTTCTGCTTTGATAAGGCTCTTCTTAGCAATATCTCGCAATTTCAGCATTATATTTATATAACATTTTATATATTTAATTGGAGAATTTGAATTTTCAATTAAAGATATAAAATGCTATATAATATAATGGCACAGAATATCGCAAGTGAGCAAGAGTACTATTATGTTCATCCCAAGTACAACTTGTACGCAGGAAATATGTAGGGTCGGTGATACACATAAAATACAGACAAACGTTTGGTAAAGCAACACCGGCTGGTTATAAGATCAGCGTAAAAGATGATAATGACGAACGAGTTGAAATCTTTAGGAAAGATTTTATTTTCACTTTGTTTTGTGATGAAATTCCAGAAGGACAACGAATATATCATGTCAACGGCGCAGTTACTTATGATAACATTGAAAACTTGTCTTTACAAAGTGAATTTCAACCTCATCCTGTGTTTGATTTTACGAGGCGAATGATAAAGGAATTCTTCGAAAAAGATAAACTAAAAAAGTGCTAGGAAAAATAAATAACACTGGTTATCTTAAAATTAGTGTCAGAGGAACACTAACTGATCAAGTTAGTTATTATAGCCACAGATTTGTTTACGAAACATTTAAAGGACCTATGCCTAATGGTTTAGTGATAGACCATGTCAACGGCATTAAAACAGATAATTGTCTGGAAAACATCGAACTTGTCACTCAATAAGAAAATAACAGACGAGGAAACACAGGTAATAATTTTAGTAAAGTTAAACCTATTGTTTAATTTAATCTTGATACAGATGAGGAACTAAAATTTCCTTCAATGATGGCTACTGCAAGATATTTTAAGATAAATTCTAGAGCAATAAAATGTGTCGCAGATGGAATAACAAATGCGGCAATATCACAATTAACATTTGACAGAATCATCTTCAAATACGACAATTAATTATATTTTCTAGCTCAGTTTTAGTAAGACAATTATGAGCAAACATTAAAACATCATCTTTGTTAAATTTTAGGGTAATAATTCTTCAGTCATTATATTTATTTTTTGTACCGCTGTATGCAGAATCTTGTTAAAATCACCTTGCATAACAATAACGTCAACAGAGTAAGAATATCCTGACAAACATTTTCGCACTGCTTCAGCTAGTTCTTGGTAATTTAATATATTAACTTTCTGATGATATTTTATCTCGTTAGTCATCTTATTATTATAAATTAGATACAAATATATTATAATATGGACTTGATGAAACTGCTTGCTGATATTTACGCTGATGATAATTTTACAGCAGGAGATGCTACACGACTCGGTTGGTTATACAGAAGAAGAGCGCCATCAGCGCCAACGTTAAACTGAGCAAGATTTGACACATCAACTAAATCTATCGCCCAGATATCGTCAGCGGCATTTGCGACAACTTTACGTCGCGGAAATATTTTTTTTAGGTTTATGTAATTCAACTGCCAGATCATCATATAATTCTTTTCCGAGTCCGAGTTTATATTTTGCTCTAATAAATCCCTGCACCAGTCTTCTATCAAAACGTTCTCTGATTCCTTTTGGTTTTATGTCGCGTAGTTCATCTAGCAGTACTTTATCGCAGCCGTGCTTATCGTGTTCGTAATCACGGTAGCAGATATCGTGACGCATTGCTATTGCATCAACTTGATTGTAGGGCTCTTGTCCGGGCAGCGGATTATCATTTTCATCTAGTTGATTATCTTGCAGATTATATTGTCCAGTGTATTTATGGCCTGGTAATGTCCAACCTCCTTTTGGTTTTGGTAACTTGCCAATTATTTTATGTATATCTATACCTGTTCCAATTATGTCTCTGTTGTTGCATTTTTGACAGTATGTAACAATTTATTTTGCTCCAGACAGAGATCTCTATCACAATTACACTCGCATATCATTATTTATTAATCATCTACTAAAATAACCTTGTCGTACATTCCATCTACGGATAATTTCTTTAAAAACATACTTTTTCTTTTTCCACAGATTGCACAAATACTTTTTAGCATTATCCTATTATTTTTTGTTTTTTCTGTTGTTTCATCTTTATTTTCTGTTTAAGTTTTGCATTTGAGAAAATATGTTGACATATTCCTTAGTTTAGATAAAATTAATTGCAATCTCATCATTAACATGAGAAGGTTGATTGCCAAACTATAAAATAAATTTTACAAAATTGAAATTAGGCTGGGACATTTGTTTTAGAAACATTATACAATAGTATCCACAAGATGATGTTCCAGCTGGCTGAATCTGATTAGAAGAATAATTTATTATTTTATATTTTTTGTTGATATATTTTTTTACTACATCACTGGGAGGAATACCAAAGGAATCAAAATAGTTCTCATTGTAAACTGCTACCGAGTGTGTGCCAGATCCGTCATTAAAATTTTATATATTTATCGCACACGAACCACCAGCTGGTGCATTGTCAAGTTCATCTTTGGAATAAACTCCGTAGAAATATTTTATTTTAACTCATCAAGTATATCGAAGTTACTTAACGCGGGCGTGTTCCTGGTAATGTTATTCCTCGACCTATTCCAACCAGATTAGGCAACAGACTTCCCGCTACTCCCGCCAGTAATGGTCCTATAAATCCGCTTTTTTCTGTTTTTCGCGATCGCGTCTTTTTTTTCGTTGTTGTCTTTCTTTTTGGTGTCTTTCGTCGTGGCATTATATTAAAGTTTTAGACAAAAATTTTCTTTATATCGTCTCCAGACACAGCCTTTTTTGTTGCGCCAGATACCGTGCCAGATGCTGCTGCTAATCCTAATGTACCTATTACGGGCAAAAGTTTAGGTATTAACGTTTTGGCTATCGTGGCTATTGCCGGACCAAGAAAACCGCCTCTCACCGCATTTATTTGTGGCGCGCTTTGATTTAAAACAAACGGTTTACCGCGATCGTATTTATTTATCTGTGCTTTAGTTAGCATTAATTTTGTTAACATACCGCCCGTCGTTGATGAATTAATTTTTAGTGATACTAGCCTATGCTTAGCAATAGCAGCCGCTAATTTTTTAACTTGACCGTCAGTCAAATATATTTCTTTTTCGATGTATTTTGTCATATATCAAGAGAGTTATATTAAACTTGGACTGTCATTTTACCTCCGACACAGTCAATTGTTAAAAATCTGTCGCTGATCACCAGAGCATAAACGTACAACGTATCTGCTGGAACCATACCTAATGTCCAGGTAATTTCAATATCAGCTGTCGAATCAACACCTCGCTCGTTGCGTTTACTAACATCAAAATACAATATCGGATAAAGTGTACGAAATTCCTCCACAGATATTTGAGATCCATCTCCAAAGTCCTGATATTTCTGCACTGCGTCCATAAGATACATGTACGGTCGAGTAAGATTTTTGTTAGCGTCATCCGCGAAATTGCATTCTATCGCTCGTCCCGGATACTGCTTGGAGTTTATCCTGGCGTATATTCTCCTAACATCAGCTTTATCGAATATTGCGTTATTTTGTTGCTGGTTACCGCGTCGCACTTGTTGCTGAAATAAACAAATAATTGTTGTGGTAGTTCTTCGCTTGACGTTGTTGTGACGCGCCATATGTAGTCGGTAGTATTTGGAACTGCGGTCTGATATATTTTATGTTGCTGAAAATAAATTTCTTCGTATACTTTTGAAGCATATCATTTAGTTATACTGCTTTTGTGAATGACAGTGTTACTGGTGGCATCCACAAAGCGAGTTTGTGTATAATACATTGTACATCAGCGCCGTCAACCCGAAGTAAACAATCATTTTGTTCTTCCCGATCTAAAATAAGTGTGTGTTTAATTCCACCAAACACTTTATTATGATCGCGACAAAATCCAAATATTGTACTCAATGGCAGCATCATTGTAATTTGACGTGATCCTGCTGCAAGTGCCGTTCTCCTAGCATAACCATCATTGTAACGTATAGTTTTTACTCTAATTGCGTTATTAATCAAATGTAACATTGCAACACCGTCCGCAGCTGCACCTGGTGGTGTTATACCAAAATTATTACAAGCAGCAGTAAGTGAAACTCTTGTAGCGTTCAATTTCATATTTTTTTATCAGGATCTAGTTGTATTGGTGGAATATAATTCACTGAAAAATTTGCGCTATCTTTTGAAGCGGTGCTAGAGTCGATTAATAATGTTGTTGACATTTTTTTATTTATTAAATTACATAATTATATCGCCCGCGATTATATCGAGGCGTACAATTTCGTATTCGTCCGATGTTAGTAATTCTTTCGATCTTAGATGATCTAGGATATCAACTACTTCATTATCAATTTCAACACCATCATGTCCAGCTTCTTTCGATGATATCAACAGCATTAATCTGCCAATCATATCAGCTGTTGATGTAAATACTCTTACTCCAGTTCCAACTCTTCCAAGACGAATATTATCACGATAACCAAACCAACCTTCAAAGTTCAGTCCTCCATCTTTTTTTTTCTTTAAATGTTATTAATGTATTTCAAAGAATAATACCAATAACGCCATTTCTTAGGACGCTTTCATATTTATAAAGATCTCCGACTATTGTAACTTTTTCCATATCATTGTAAGCTTTATCAACGTCTCTTATAAACCGTCTCTTATAAAAGCGTCTAGTTTTTTAAATACTTCATCATATCTACCTTTTTCCCATCTTTTAACATGATCAACGTTAATATCATACTTTTCTAAAAAAAAACTATTGTATTCACGATTTTTTTATTTTAGCTCGCACTCGACTTAGAATATTATTTCTTGATTAACTTTTAACATAACTTTTAAGATCGCATGACGGCTAATAGGCTCACCTGTTGTTTCTTGTTGACTAATGTCCCCTGTTACTGTTGGCTCAAATGTTCTTTTTTGTTGATTAATGTCCCCTGTTACAGTTGGCTCAAATGTTGTTTCTTGTTGACTAATTCCTTCTGGCTCAAATGTTGTTGTTTCACTTACCATAACTGGATTTTGTTGACTTTCCGTCACAGTTGGCTGTAACCTTTCTCTAATATTGTATGGATTATCAATTAACCGATCTAGTTCAGCTTGTCTGGCAGTAGGGTCATCTACATGCGCCACAAGTGGCATGGCCAGTATTCGTTTTTCATCTATTTCTTTTGCTTTGGTGCTCAAACTATTACGGTGATGAGTGAACCTGCTTGGCTTTATTTGATTAATGGCTTTAATGTAAAGATCGGCGATAATACTGTGTTAGAATTTTCTAATACTTTCGTGGTAATTTTCATTTTCTGGCACTACTTCCTTGATATATTTCTGACTTTCTTCTGCTATCTCCGTTATCTTTTTAATTTTTTTATCAACGTTGTATTCTTTCTTTAAAATCTCGTTTATTCTTAAATCCTCGAAATTGTCTTCTTTGTTGAACGACTTATACTCGTAATCTTTTATTTCGTCTTTTGTATTTTCTAGAGCAGCTTTGAATCTTTCTCTGTCTTGAACATCCAATCCATGCTCTTTTCTAAAAGCTTCTCTTTTAGATTCTTCTTTCTCACGCCACTCCCTAAAAGATTTATCTCTTTCACTTTCCATTTCTTGTTGTAGTTTTTTTTATATCCTCCATCATCATTTTCATCATCTCACCAACCTTATTCCCGTTGGCCCAACTGCCACTGTCTGCAATAATCTTCGTTCAAGCACTAACGGATCACGAATCAACCGATCTATCTCAGTTTATGTTCTGCCAGGATCAACCATATACTCTGGAAGTGCCTCAGCCAACCTTCTTTTTTTTTTTTCTTCCTCAGATCTTTCAATAACTTTTTCAGTAGCTGCTTCTTGTTGTTCTTTAATTAATCCAAGTAAACCTTTTTCCTGTAACTTATTATGTTCTTCTTCCGATAGCCGTAAAGTTTCAGGTTGTTTTCCAAGAAAAGCCTCAGTAACTGGTTTCAAATCTCTAGCTTATTCCTCAGTGGCAAGTACTTGTCCACGTCGTGCTTCCTGAACTTTTTTCCTAAATTCTGCATGAGATTGAGCAATGTTTTTACATATTCTATATATTTTCTGTACTTTGCTCGTTTATCCATATTATTATACAATAACAGTTTGATAAAACTTTACTCAAGATACTTTTCAATACAGCAGCGGAAAATTGTTTTGGATCACGTGCAAATTTATCGAATAACAAGAAATTATATTTATCTTTTGTTGCTTATGATGCAGTTCAATAAATTTATATTTTGTTACGTCGTCACATTGCTCGTTTGCAATATTTCTGACGTCAACGTTGTCGAGTCCGGGAATAATATAATGCAACCAGTATTTCATCTAATAAATTTAGAGACGTTGTAAAATCCTTGAGCGAGATAGACAGAGTTACATTTTTTATTCCGTGACAGTGAAAAATAAGATCTTATTTTATTCATCTCTTCATTGTTAAGTGGAATATCATCAAAAACAACTATCTTATGTTCATCTGAGTCAAGTTGATTAACTGGAATAAGTTCCTCTGGTGGTCTAATAATAAAAAAATCTTCACCAGCCTCAAGATCATCACGAAGCTTGTTATTGCATTCAATCAATAATTCGTATTTATCCTGCTGTGGATTAATTGTGTAAATATAAACTCTGTCGTAGTTAAAATTATCGCCCAGCAGTAAATTCATCAGCAAATTTGCTTTTCCCGATCCAGTTCTGCCAACAACGAGATAATGACAATCTGCAGATCATTGTTGTGTTTATGTTGCACCAGCCGTTCTGTGTCAAAATTTAATATCGACGATAGCTTTGCCATTGTTATAAACTAAGTTTATATAAAATTGTCACAATAAACAAATAATGAGCTATTATACAAGATTTGGGACAATATTGGGAGATTCGTCGGCTGTAAGTACAACAATAGCAAATGGTAACATTGATTTATCAGGCTACCTAAAAAAATCTGGCGATACAATGGCAGGAAACCTATTTATGTCAAATCAACGAGTACTAGGCTTAGAAACAAATTATCCGCCAACAAATGTTTTTGATACACAAGCTGTTAGTTATGCACAACTTAAATCCGTCGACAATAATAAACTATCATTGACAGGAGGAATTTTAAGCGGTAACTTGGATATGTCAGGGAAAAAATTCATAAATTTAGAAACCGCATATACGCCAAGAAACTTAAATCAAACCCAAGCGGTAAGTTATTTACACTTGAAGTATGTGGATGATAACAAGCTTGACAAAACCGGTGGAACGGTTACAGGCAATATTAATATGTCGAGTAAAAACATTATTGGGTTGGAAACCGTATATCCACCAGCAAATGTTGATAACGCACAAGCTGTAAGTTATGTGCAACTAAAATCTGTTGACGATAACAAGCTCATTAAAGCTAGCGATACAATGACAGGTAACCTTGTAATGAGCAATAACTAAAAAAAATTGGATTACCGATAACCTCACCACCAGCTAATGATACTGATGTTATTAGTTATGCTCAGTTAAAAGAAGAATTCACCTCGTATTTAAAACTATTCGGTGGACCAATGTCAGACAATATAAACATGAGAAACAATACAATAATGGTGACATATGTTCCAGTTAACCCTAATGATCTGACAAATAAAGCTGATGTTGACAGTCTGTCCAGTGGTATAAAACGAACCAAAAATAATGTTGGGTATATTCCAACACTTTTTAAGGTAACTGACAACAAAGTTGAGTTTGAGGTAAGCGCATCATCATATTATCCTGAAAATTATCCTTATTATGCTTTCTCTGATAGACAGGAATAGACTACTAACGAAGAAGTTGAAAATTTTTAGATCAAAATTAAATGTCCTATTGCAGTTGCTATTTTGGCAATTTCATTTGCGCGGTCGATTAAATTCTAGCATTGGTCGAATTTCTAATTGACAATTTCAAGGATCGAATGATGATATCAACTGGACAACATTGTATAGTACAGGAAATACGTATATCTCAACAACACAATATTTTACAATTCCGACAGAAAATACCGTCAGCAAGTACTTGTATTTTATAGTTTATGCTTTCGCCGCTGAACATCCGTTTCCAGGATTGACAGCATTTGAAATATATACTTTCGACGATCAAATTTAATCTAATGCTATAAAATAATGTCAGAATCATCAATTATAACCATTGCAAGAGAATTTTACGATAATATTTTTAACCCTAAAAAAGATGTTGGAAACGAATCACTATCAGCACGTGTAATAAATATCAGGAAAATATTTTAAATTCCAATGATAAACTCTCCGTTGTCAGATGAAGAAAAAATTTTATTTTTGTTATGCATATGCGAGGACCACAACTAACAAAAGCAATAGAAAACTTTGATATTACAAGAAGTTACTGTCATCCTGATGATTGTCTAGAAGAACAAAACCAAGTTGAAATTATGTTAAAAACAATATTGCTCGAGCTTGATTTAAAATATAGATTTGATAATAACATCGAACTTAATAAAAGCACGAGCGCATGGTGAAAAAGCGGAGGAAGAAAAACGAATAAACGACAATCATACTTGTCTTGACAAACTAGCGGAATCTAAGATAGTAGGAATAAAAAGGAACAATAATAGTTTTTTTAAACGAGAAATTTTTAAGTATCTCGGCATGTACTACCACGACAAAGAAATCCTTGTTAAAATCGTCAGCATGACAGTGAATGCTGAGTTAATTATTAAAGTATACACGAACGCAATTCTATCAATAATACGTAGAAATCCTGAATTCGATCCGATTATTGTTGACAGATCTCTAGAGATAATCAAAGATTTCGACGATGAAATTAATGGTCTCAGTGATGATAAGCGAGAAAATTCTTTAAAGAAGTAACACAAACAAGGTTGGAAGGAAAGATTGATTCTTATTACGACATAAATGAAGAAGCCGATGTTCCATTTCCATCGCTCCAACGCTCTAGATAATTGTCATTACGAAATTATTACAATGAAATTGAGAAAATCTTCACAGAACCATATGTAAGATTAATGTTAAAAGTAGCTAATATTATTGGTTTTCTCATGATTAATTCGGATATAATCCGTAAATTAATGCTAATAAACTTCATAGTCACATATGCAATTATCAGACAGTATCTTGTCCTCAAAAATATCACTTTGGATCAGATAAGTTTGGTATTAGGTTTTACTGATGAAACAGAAAGAAAATACGGTGATTTGGTAAATAAAACAGATTTGTATGAACCTGAAGTAGAAAACACGTTTTATTACTACAGTTGGTTAAAGAAAAATGAGGTACTAACAGATGAACGATACAATGATACTTCTTCAGATGTTTATGACAAGTACAGAGATTTTATAGCTGATCCTAAGAATAATAAATTCCTGGAGTTTCTTGATTCAATTGTTGGTACTAGAGTTTTTAGTATTGTATAAAAATTGTAAGCAAATATTGTATAATGAAAAAACAGATCATCGATTTCAATCATATTTCAGATGAAATTCCAAAACAGGATGTTGACGCACTAATGCTATATTACAAATTTTATTATAAAACCTCTGGTGTGTAAAACAATGTTATAAATATTACAGTAGAATACTTCGAGTAATATCATATTTACCACTGCTAATGACTAGCTCTGGTATAATTTCTAGTGGCGTATCATTAAACCCGTTTTTATTAATAATATCTGGTGTTGGTGTTTCTCTTGCAGCAGCATGTAAAAAAAAATTGAGCCTCGACTTGAGACTAAAAACAAAAATGCCTGCAAAATAGCAAGTATCACTTATAACACATTACTTGATCAGATACGATCATATTTGCGAGGCGTAACATATGATATGGACGATTTAATACGCGAGTTTCGTATTATTGACAGTATGTTAACAGATATTCTGCCAATGAGAGTCAGCAGGTATGAAAAATATTATCATAAAATATGGTGACCTATCATCATCGCTACTGTTTATTTTTATTATTATTCAACGTGACGGTTATAGTAGTAATAAAAAACAAGGTTTTCTAGATCAGAGACCCCCTTACCCCGACAAAACATATTTTGTCAAAATATATGAAAGTCATTATTTTGAGCTGACAAAATGTTAACGTAGAAGGGTTTTGGAGGGGGAAAGGGGTCTCTGAGCTAGAAACCTTGCTGAGTTAGAACCCTTATTTTCAATTACTACTTACAAAAGCTTAAAATTCGTGAAATAGTTATCGGTATATTGGAGTGTACGATCTGACGGAATCTTAAAGCATCTACGAGATCTCCATGTGGGAATAACGATAAAAGTGAGTAAAAAGACTCTAAGAGATGCCTAAATGGCCGAGACATAAACCATTCAGTGCCTCTGTTGCTGTTATTGTTGTTATAGGATTTAACGCCATTTTTCAGCACATGATAGGCTATACATGGTGGCCAGTATAAGTGGTGGAGGAGGAACCGGGGAAAACCCCGGAAAGAACCACCGACCCAAGAGAAGCTACCGGCAAGCTTTCTCACATACCCACAGTGGACAAGCCCGAGACTCGAACCCACGCAGGCAGAGGAGAGATGGCAGTGATCCGTAACTGTGAGCGCTTTAGACCACTCGGCCACTCGGCCCCCCCCCCCGTGCCCCTGTTAAAGCTTGCGATTTTTAAAATTACATGTGAAGCTTTAATTACAATATTCCCACGTTATGGACCACAAAGTTATCTATATCTCAGTATAAATAAATGATTGATAAAATGATTTATTAATTAATTGTGTGCGTATGTATTTATCTATGACTGTATGCATATTTAATATGAGGAATGCAACTCGAAATTTTCTCGGTATGTTTAGAACAACAAACTTTCGATACTTGTAACAATCTTTCTCTGTTCGATGATGAGGAGGTGGAGGATGACCATAACAATGGAGGCGATGATGATGGTTTGATGACGACGACGATGATGATGATAATGATGATATTCACGGTGAGCGCATATTCTCTCACTCAACTCCATTTATGATAACAGCCTTTTAAGGGAAAACTTTACGGTTAAAAATGATATTCTGCTGACAATCGGAATTAACAGAAGCGAGGTAAAATAGAAAACTCTTTTTAAAGAATCCCATTATTTCTCCTGCTACCTCTAATCCCTTTAAACCTGCCTAACATCACCTTATAAACAAAATTATGACCCCCCTACCACTAATATAATCTATACAACGCTAACAGTGAAGCAAGAAGAAAAAACGGTTGTTATAAACACACACTATACGCACAAACATACTATCATTATGTCAGAGACAATGCACTCTTCTCTTTTAAATAGCAGTTTCTGTGATCTTAGTGATGGTCCACGATGGCTTTATATACATGAAATAGCCTGGATCAAGCATCATGCTTGAAAGGACGTAGATGATTCTACGTTGATCAACATCTTGACTTGCATTGACAATAGATTACTATAGCCCAACGTCCTGATACGTAATAGGTATCTTACATGTTTTATGGAAAGGATAAATAGATGTAATGTTGGACGTGTATTTTTTAAATAATAATAATAATAATAATAATAATAATAATAATAATAATAATAATAATCACAATCATTATAATAATCATCATCATCATCATCATCATCAATAGTTCGGCGCCTTCCTTAGAAGCTCTAAGAGCTTTTCAATATTAGATAACACATAAAACATATATAACGACAAGATTACAAAAACAAACAAGATGAATTTAGGAAACAAAACAGGCTGACAATAATTAACGAGGTATACATCATTAAATCTTCACGTCTGTTCTTGTAGTCAAAATAGATGAGTTTAAGAGCATTCTTTGTGTCTAAGATCTATGGGCAAACAGTTTCACGTAGCTGAGTCCTGGTACGCAAAAGAACGTTGTCTTCGTTTTAACAGTGGGAACAATGGGAATGCGAGTGTCGAAAGAGGAGCGTAAGCTTCTAGATGGGATGTACACGTGGGTGAGATCAGATAGGTATATTCGACCGGAACCCTTCAACGAAATGTAGCATAAGTGAACAAATTTTGTGTTTGATTCTGGACTGAATTGGTATCCAATGAAAGTTGCAGTACAGGAAGGAGGTCTGCTCAGGTTTTCGTACTCTAAAGATGATCAGTGCAGCCGAGTTTTGACCTTTTTGAAGTTTCTGTAGTAGATACTGAAACGATCGAGATAGAAGTCGATTACAATTGTCCAGTCCTGAAAATACTAAGAAACACACAACTGTGTCAGTTGCATCACGCGAAAGAAAATTGTGAATAGAACTAATGCATCACAGCTCCAGGTATGCAGTCTTGTACATGTTCTTTACATGTCGGTGTAATGAAAGCGTACTGTCGAGAGTGATACCTAGGTTTCGTACTGACTGTGTGAATTTAATGTTGGTATTACTGATGCTTATTGTTTGAGGTAAAGGATATGAATGAGACAGTCCTTGCGTGGAGATCAGAATGGTATCAGGTTTATAATCACTCAATTGTACCTTGTTACATGTCATCCATGACTTCACATCGGAAATGTACCTATCATTAGGCTTGCATGGTAGACTCACCTTTAGTTAGGCAGTTTGATTTATATATTTGAGTTTCATCAGCGTACAAATGGTAAGACACCAGATGTCGATCTATAACACTTGAATGCGGATGAGTACATAGAATGTAGAGAAAGGGGTCGAGAACCGAGCCTTCTGGAAAACAAAAACATAGATCAATTGGGCTGGAATGTTTTCCATTTACGAACACAAATTGTGTCCTGTTGACTAAGTGGGACCTGAACCACAGTAAGGCTATATCGTGAATACCAAATACATGTTGGAGTTGGTGAAGTAATATATCATGGCCTATTGTGTCAAATGTGGCAGACAAGTAAACGAGGGTGAGGACTGTAATCTTTCCACTATACAAAGCAGAGAGAAAGGTCGTTAGCTACTCCGAGAAGGACAGTTTCAGCACGATGACAAGTGCGATATGCAGACTGTACATTAGTAAAAACAAAGACTATTTGAATTAAGATGAGATACAAGTTGGGATAGAACAACTTTTTCTAAGACTTTTTAAATGAATGAGAGGTTAGGGTCAAACGTCTTTTTCATCAATAGAGGCTTTACAATGGCCATTTTGAAAAATGATAGGAATTACCAGAATGAGAAAGGGGTATTGATAATATCGATTAGTGCAAGCAATATTGAATATGAGCACTCAGACAGCAATGATGTCGGAATCGGATCGAGTTCACATGACCTTTGGGCACTCTTCATCACATCTGTATGTACCAAATCCCATAAATGTTGTTAAAGGTTGCCGTGTATATTCTGTATCACAAATGTGTGATGACGTTGAGTCAGTTGAAATTGTATTGCCAAGCTTATCTCTAATGGATTGAACTTTGTTACTGAAGAAATCTGCAAAGAGGTCCGGAAGGTCGACCGGAGAGAAGGTCCTTGGAAGCGGTGTACATTTATTCCTTGACACTAACTTGTTCGTAATCTCGAAGAACTCTTAATACTGTAGTAGGGTTATTTTGCTGCGTGAACTATGTTTGTGACATTTTTCTTAGTAGCTTCATAGATCTGCTTATGAATAGTGAGGCAGGTGGAAAGATGAATCCTCTCAGCCTCACTACGCTCTCTTTAGCAGAGTGAAACTGGTCCCTAACACTACTATTCCATGGAAAACACTTTTGAATTGGTACTCCACTTGTTGCTGGGGCATGTTTGTCAAGCACTAAAACAAGCACTTGCCCAGTTGTACTGCTGTTGGAGGTAACGAAGTTATTAGGCTTGCTTGGATGTCATGCATTAGTTGAGTTCTATTTACCTTACTGAAGTATGAAGAATCTAGTCTAAAATTGTTTATAGGTAGGTTGGATAGCTTACTTTTTGAGGTTGAAAATATGAATAGAATATAGGAGTTTTGAGTGCATGGGTTTCCAGGACAGTCAAAGAGAAAGTTGAAATCTCCAAGAATAATCAAAACGCCACCTAACGAATTTCCATACTCCATGAGGGTAGGAAACTGATCCAAAATGAGAGATACAGTCAGCTTGTTTTTTCTTCTAGGAGGAGGGCGGTAGAGGCAGAAAAAAACTGACTGACATTTGTACCATTGTGAGTAAGGTTTGGACCCGTTCAAATGGATGTGTGTTCGAAATTTAAAGTTGTAGTGTACTCAACACAGTGAATTATGGATTTTTTCTTTGTGACGACAGCAAGTCAATCTCTAGGGTGTGACGTGTGAACGACTTGAAGTAACTAGAGGGTGTTAGATCCACACACTTTGGCTCATCGCCTTATTTTTCTGTTAGGAGAAGGACATCGATATCCTAACCGTTAATAAGTTAATTATTTATGTGCGCCTTTCCGGTTGTGCTATTGATTGGGCGTTGAATACTGCGATACGTAGTGGTTGATCAGATTTCAAGGTTGGCGATTTAAGACGAATTTGAATTAATTTTTTTCTAAATAAGGGTTGAATATTCAAATTGCTGTGAAGGAAATGACTAAATATATATATTATAACTGGTGACAGATGTATCGCTTCGGTTCAGATAGACTGAAATAGTCTAAATTTTAGGACGAGGATGAATAAAATCAGACTTAACATTTAATTCCAGGCAGTTTATTGAACATTAGAATTAATTGTTTGTCATATAATTTCAGTAACACTGAGGTACAGGGTTTGTGATGTGTGATGATCTGGATAAGGATGCATTGTTTTATAATTTTCCACTGTTTTGTTATACTCGGAATAGGTAAAAGACAACAAATCTACTGGAATGTCTGTTCCCGATTTGGAAAATCTTTTGCAATATATCCAAAATATTTTACTCAAAAAATTGTATACACTTTTCAGAGTCAATCATTACCCCTATGTAGATCAAAGTTTCAACACTGTTATCGGTAATGCACACCCTTCAACATGGCCGAAATATCTGCGAATGGCAAGGGTGCACAGTACAGTCCTAAACACATTGGTTGTCATTCTTCCTCGGGTTTTCTCCAAACATTAGCTTTCAATCTGTTGCTCAAAACTATTTCAACTTCCTCGGTAAAAGCTACTCTTCTCAGCTAGTTTTCCAATTATATCTTTCTTTCAAAAAATATATTTAATTAAATTGATAATATATGTACGTTTACAACATACCTGATTAAGTTTATAGGCAAGGATAAAATACTCGATGCAAGATAAATTTTATATCATAAAATTCCTTCTAGACTAACCAGATTATCATCTTCATTTGGGCGTCAGTCAATTCGAAGCAGTGCGGCGGCATGTTTTTATACATAGTAAACAGAATTTTAAAAAGCACTCTCTATATGTTTACAATTTCAGACTATAGCCATTATCTTATTTAGTGCAAGCATATAAAATTAGACTACGTTTAATCCATGCAGTGACCATTTGAAATCATATTTCGTTACAAGATGATGACATTTCTTACTCAGGTGGCTACTCGTTTTCCCCAGGCACTGTTATATGATGGATTGTTCTCCATCGTCCGTTGTTTTATTTCCATCTGTCTGGAGGATGGTGATGAAACTTTACACAAGAAATGGGAATGAGTTTTCAATTCTATACAATCGCATGCTTATCCACAGTCATTGGAGTAAATTGTTTGATTATTTGGTATTAAAATATTATGTGTATGACCCTTTAAATGTGTATCTTATATTTTTTTTTAAAAAAAATAGTGTTATTGCTACTTCTCCTTAACATATGTGGTTGCTTCTGTATTATAATGGACTAAAGCTTCTGCTCTTTTGATTTCCATCATAAAATCTTTATATGGATACTTTTCTTACTCTGAAATGGCACCACTGATGTCCATCCTAACAACTGTATATGTCTGCCTTTTCTACTCTTAAATGGCACCATTGATGTCTATTCTAAAATCTGTATATGGCTGCTTTTCTAGCTCTAAAATGGCACCATTGGTGGTGGTCATGAAATCTTTAAATGGGTACTTTCCTGAACAGCTGATCGTCTAGCCATTGATCATTTCACTTTCACTAAAATGATATAGCACAATGTAGCTATTTGTGATTGAAAATAATCATCAGATGACCACCAACATGGCCCATCTCAAAGTGTTATTGGTATTTTTCTTGCAATAATTATGGTAGTCACATCAGGTTTTCGATAAAACACTTTGTAATATATCAATTTGGCTATGAAACTAATGATCATTTGATGATCAAAGTATGGCACTTTTGTGACAATGTTTGAAAGCCTTACCGAATTGACCTTAATTGGCCTCGATTCAATGGTAATCATATATACATGAGATTCGACCTGACTCAGTGTTTAGTTACAATGTTGCAATAAAGATGATCATCAGTCATCTGACATTAATTTTGATCTAAAACGTTCACGAATTAATATGAACATATATGTTTGAAGATATATCTGAAACAGTGTCTGCAAAATACCTTAAAACATGCAAGAACAATAGTTTATCTGACAAATATCATTTATCAACTTAATGAAGCTTATCATGAGAGTATATCTTGACTATTGATCAAATTTAAATATCTTCTAACAATAATATCAGGCTAAATGTAATGGGCTATAACAAATAATTCCGTACTACACCTAGTCATCTTGTCAAAATTTTTGAAAGTATCTTGTTGTTATCATTCGTATGTTACAGTGTCGCGGGAAAAGAGATTGTTTTAAAGCACTGAAGTTAAAACGAATGAAAGGGCATAAGAAATGGACATGCTGTCGATTCATGAAAATTCTTTACAGCCATTACAGCATTTGTGTTTTCAAGCACTTGTTTTTGTGCTAACGGATAAACCGGGTTGTTTCTTATTTTCATACATCTTTTCATTATCAAATAATTCAAGCATCAATCATCTCGTAATATTAAAAGAAGTTTAACGCAAACCAGCTGGCATACAAAGCTCCAAAGGAAATTAGTAGAATAGTCAAATGATATCATTATGGCACAACTGTTAGAACTTGTGCTCAATCCCAATGCATCACACTGCGACAAAAAAAAATATGTTTAAACCAACAGTCTTGATGAATTTTAATAAGTTCTGTCCAGTTTTATTTTTATCTCCTTCAGAAGTCATGATATCTGAACTGGATCTATTTGCAATACGTATAACAAAGGCTTAAATTTATATGCGCATTTCTAAGTTAAATAAATAAGTATATATTTTGCATTGTGTTTGTTTTAAATGATAGCTCTCCTAAAATAATCTGGGGAAGAAAATGATAATCACACCTCTCATTACTGTGATCCCTCTATCAATAAAACGTACACGGGAATACTAGTGATAAAATCGTACCAAACCCACATTTCCAGTTTACATATTAAACTGGTACAGAGTATTTGCCTGCTAAGCGTAAATAGAATGAACGGTGCACACCATTTATTTACCAATGAATTATGTGATAGTATATATTTGACTATAATGTTAACAGTTGGATAAGTGTTGTACAAAGTAATTATAGTCAGTTTTATACTAGCTTCACTTCTGCACAGTTGTTGCAAACTCAGCCCCTTTAACCAAGATTAAATACCTTCATTGTAGTGTGTTAAAACTATGGGTCACTAGCTTACCTAGTACATGACAAGTTCGTATTGATCACGATAGATTGGATTGTTATGATAATGTTTGACAATGCATTCAGCTTGGAGTCCCTTGGTAAGACAATTTGTGTCCCATTGAATCGCAAGTACACAAAATCACACGTTACTGATTTATCTCCAAGGAAGATATCACATAGTGCAAATAATATTGAAACATCACTGAATTTGAGCAACTACCTTTTAAAGTCCGTGTTGTTTTAAAACAAGTTGGTTTATTGCTTTGAGATGCCTTGAATCTTTTCAAAAACTCATTGAACATGCTGAACATGCCTTGACATTATATAAGGAGATATTTATAACTCTGATCACTGAATAGATATATTTAATTTTTCAACTCAAACTTTTTTTGCCAGCTACATATTTTTGAAAGGTAATGGCATGGCAATTGTTTATAACGTCTTCGCACTTTATCAAAGAATAACCATTTGCACATTGTTAAGTAATCAGCTTTGATATAGTACTAACACGGCAATGATTAAACTTCTGTGCCATTTCGGATAAAATTCTTCTGTACCTTTTAATAATCTTTAAAATTCTATGTAAATGCATTCTAATCATTCTGAATTTGCTCTTATATATATACACTATATATATATATATATATATATATATATATATATATATATATATATATATATATATATATATATATATATATAGCGTGCAATAGTATGATAGTATGCCTTTGCATACAGTATGTGAGCCCTTCTACCCATTGGTTAGTGGGTGCTGGTCACTAAAAAGAGCATGTTGGGTAGTAAGTTTGAGTTGTATATTAGTTGGCGACTAGGTATAATAGTGCAAGTTTTTCACATTACGTTTCCCTTTGTACTCGACGCAACCTACTATGTAAAATATAGACGTTTTAAACATTAGATTTCCCCTTGTATTCAAGCAATTTGTTATATTAAAAGAAATCAAAAATACGTTTATAGTTACAGCGGAAAATCTCACCAGAAGTTAAACATTACATTTTTGCACGTGTACCCTTAGTGACCCATAATGTTAAATTCATAGACTAATCTTAAATTCCGCTTGTACCCCAAACTACCCATAATGTTATACGTATATACTAATGTTAAATTCTTGAAGTCAAAAAGAGGTCTAATGCTAAATTCTCCCTGTACCCCAAGCGACCCAAATGTGCCCTCGTGACCCACTTATTTACTCATTATTTGAAAAATGTTCAACATAAACATTATTCTTTATTCTTTAATTGGTAAGCTTTTGATAATATCATGTAGATCACGTTAGACCAGACGATTGGTTAGCAGCATATTGTCTAGAACAGCCCGACATGTCGTTTCCATGAGGACGGCATATCGTGTCAATTGATAAACAGACTGACACAGTAGACATATTTCCTATTGAAGAGACTGACTTCAGTCATGTTTACATGAATAGCACACCATATGCACGTATACAAACGCAATTACTTTCAAGACTTCAGCTATAATACCTTACTTAGATTATTAATGACAGAAAGATGAATTGAATGTAACTTTCAATATTTTTTCAAAGCATGATTTTGACAAATTGAAGAGTCAGTCTTTGTCTAATTTACATTAAAACTATGGTTAGATCGATCGTCTTAATACAGCCATACATTCTTACGTATTTTCTGTAACTTTATTACTGTGCTTTTGATTTAACATAAGACTTTACTATTTTATATAGTTCATGTCTTACACTCTTTAGCATGGTCATACGTAGATATGACTTTTCGACTGGCGGCATCGGCATCAACAATGTTAAAGTTTGGTGTCAATGTATTTTTTTCAAGTCAAATAAAGGGTGGATACATCAATTCACGGACACAGTCGAGACAACAGAAGAGGCGCTAGAGCCACTAGACTTCAATAGAACTCTTTTCAAATGAATTTGCCGTTCAAAATATATTTCCTCTATTATAACGACTGCCTCTGAATGGATGTTGATGCTGTTCTTTTCTTTCTGTCTTTTCTTCATTAACGCGGATGCAATAATTTTAGTGTGGATTGGTGGTGTAGCATTTATTTAATTTAACCATACATCTGTGTCAATAAATAAGGTCAAATCTATCAATAAGGTAGAAGAAATTTACAGAAACTGAAATTATGAATAGGTCGAGTTTAAACCAGCCTTTATGTAAATATCTTCTGATCTATTAACTGTCAGTGATGTAAACGAATCAACATTAAAACTACAAATACATTTTGAAAAAAGTTCACCCGCCCTCACGCCTCTAAGAAAGACGAATGAATTCTCAAATTAAATTGGTCGTGAGTTGCGAAATATATCAAAGAGCAAGATCTCGTACTGCAACAATGATTACAAGAATCTGCCGAAATGATTTAGAGACAAACCAAAAGAAACCCGCAAAAGTGAAATTGTCGACTGAGGAAATTTATTTTATATTGATCTAAGCAAATAGATAGAAGCTAAATAAATAAACCAAATGGCATCTTTTAGAGCAAGATTGAAGGAATCCTTCATCAACGCTTATTTAGTAGAGATAACCCGTAGAAAACTTAAAACAAATCTTATTTATTTCACAGACAAGATGGAATGTGCCTTCATCTATAATAAATCAGGATTTGGAGCTAGTTCCAAATAATAAATAACCCACTCCTTGCTGGAAAAAATGGAGCGCCTTGTCCAACCAAATCCTTTACCAGCTTCTGTTGAAATGATCTTCTGCTTGACTGGTCTCTCTAATAAAACAGAACAAAATTTTTAAAAACGTTAACACAGAACATTAATATAAAAAATTAAGAAAGACCCTGTAGTTATTTATTATAACTATGATATTTTCAAATGGAATTGTTATATACTTTATGGTGTTAGTATCAACAGGTTTTACACTACACTATTTCAGGTTCCAATCCCTTTCTCAAATTTCATTTTTTCCAAAAGATTGAAAAGTGCTCGTAAATGTCTATTAAGTCATCGCTGCCATTTCCACCTATAAAACTTACAATGTTGGAATAGTGATTATGAGATACTCTAGAATCAGCCTCAGTCATAACAGTTTTCAAATATATGTAATCATCGTGTGATATACTTAAGTGTGTGCTATTCTCGTATTATACATTTAACTGTTTGTTATCTTTGTGTCATATATTTGAACAAAATATACATTTCAAATCAATAGAAAAAAAAATCCACAAGAAAAAGAAACAAATAAAAGCGACGCTATGTCGCCGTCTATGACTTTTGGAAATCTACGTCTGCTTATCCAATAAGGCTAGACCAATTAACGTGCTTAAGATTGGTGGTTTTATGGAGCAATAATGTAGGTAAAAAATCCACCAAGGAAGAAAAAAAAATACAGGAAAATCTCCGACAATTTTGATACACAGCAAACCTTCAAAACGCCAAATGGGATAGTTATTGCTATTACATCATATAAACCCACCTCACCACACCCCCATCGCAGCTTTCTATATTATGTCTGCCAAAAGGTAAGTGTCAATAAGTGGGTACTTTGGGTGCTTTGATTTTCATTTCCTTTGAATGATGTAGCTTATTTAAACAGTTTCTCTTACCACAGGTAAGTTTTCCTCTGTCGTTTGGATCAAGGATTTGTCCCCAGTAGGTCACGTAGACGATCTTTGGTAGAGGAGTATCTGAAAGATTAAAATATATCAGGCTTATAATGCAAATTAATAAATTATATTATATATCACTGCATTTTAAAAATAATGGAGTACATACATGCACTTGCGCAAATGTTTCTTATGAAATGAAAATTTGTTATAAACACTGACAACAAAAAGCACACATATCGACCGATCGACCTAAATTCACCATGATGATAATCATCATCGTCTTCATTATTGTTGTTGTTGCTATTTTCATCATCATCACCATCATCATCGTCATTTTTGTTGTTGTTATATTTCATCATCATCGTCGTCTTTATTATTGTTGTTCTTGCTATTTTCATCATCATCATTGTTGTTGTTATTGTTATTGCTGTCATCTTCATTATTATTATTAGTGGTAGTGGTAGTACTAGTAGCAGTAGTGGTAGTAGTAGAAGTAGTAGTAGTAGTAGTAGTAGTAGTAGCAGAAGCAACAGTAACAGTAGTTGTTGTAGTAGTAGTAGCAGCAGTAGTAGTAGTAATATAAAAAAATAAGAAATTAATAGTTAATTTCCTTACTGGATCTCTTCGGTCTCTTGGCTTCAGCTGTCAACTTTATAAAGTCACTTGACTCGACTTTTGTTGCTATGACCTTTGGAAGAAATTCGCAGGCGGGATCGTGGTCCTGGAAATATCGTTATGAAAATAAGTTTCTTCACAAGTTTCGGGGACAGATACTTGACATTGGACTGATGAGTAGGGCTGTTCTATTGTGTACAAAATAACCTGAACATAAAAATATTGTTTCATCTTTATGCATTTTACATGAATTATCTGTTGTTCTTTTGCCTTATAGCAATCTTATCCATTTAATATAAGCCGGTGACTGTAGGACTCACGGTACTAATTCAGTTCCCATAGTAAACCTATGCAAACACCATGATATTAAAAATTCAAAAACTTTAAATTTCTGAGTGCTCATGATCAAACCTATATTTATCAGTATTGATGAAACCTGGATGACAGCTTCTGTGCACAGAAAAGGATATAAGCGGCAGCATTTTCTGGACCTGATGAAAGTTCTAAAACCTAAGGTTCTTTCCAGGATTGCACAGACAACAGCTGGCTGAAGCCTCTTTGGAAGGACAGCAACATCACGCTTGGGTCCAAGATCAAGCTTATGAGCTCCCTCATCATGACCATATTCCTGTATGCATGAGAGGTATGGACCCTGTCAGCGGAACTAGAGAGAAGACTCAACACCTTTGAGATGATATTGTATCGAAGAATCCTGAACATCTCATACTTAGACTACGTTTCTAATGAGGAGGTGCGCATCAGAATCCAAAGTGCAATTGGCTCATATGGATATCTGCTCACCATTGTAAAGAAATGCAAACTGAGATGGTATGGTCACTTCTCACGCTCATCTGGCCTGTCAAAGACAGTCCTACAGGACACAGTGAGAGAAAAGAGAAAACGAGGTAGACAGAAGAAGAGATGAGAAGATAACATCAAAGAGTGGACAGGCACGGACTTTGCAAAGTCCCAACGAGCAGTGGAGAACAGGGCAAAATGGAGAGAGCTTGTCGCAAAATCATCAGTGGCGCCCCTATGACCAACCATGCTAAGGTAGAAATGATCAAAATGAAAAATGCTGATTTTCGAAAACTTTGGCTGTGGCATAGCGAGCGTTCTGGTTAGTTTCAGCGTACTGTTTGTAGCACGGAAAATGTAAAAGCTGCATGCAACATTCTTCGTCGCAGCAGTTGGTAGCGCTCAGTGAGAAACTACTTTTCAATATTTGTGCACACCCAGTGAAAACCAACCATTGCCTAGGAAGCCCTTGTACAGAGGATGAAAAAATCCTGAGATGGTATGATGATGTGGAAATAATATTATAAAAATAGAGGTGTAATCATCCACAGGGAATGCTTAGATTTATATACTGAACTTCAACATGATTATTTGCACACCTGCGACATTTGAATGGTACGCCACAGACTAATTTTATATCGGGTAGCCAGTGAGGGAAAATCGTCAAACATTCCCGCATACCCACAGGACCACTAACCTGGAAATGTTACTTGTCCTGTGTATGACCAATGGTCCTACATTTCACCATACAAGAAGACAAAACGTAGTCAGTCCCTCAATAGTAAATACAGCTAGACATGAATATAAAGCTTTAGAATGGTGATTTAAATAATGAAATGTGGAAAATAAAGAAAATAAACAAAATAAGATATTTACATTAGATATTTGAAATTATTAAATTTATTAAATTTTGCTTAACAACGCCCTGTTTACTAACAATGATGCTTACTGTCCAGCTGATCCACGTCAAAACATAACTCATCTAGAGACTCGGCATCAGAATCTTTGCTGCCGTTGATGACCAATCTGAATAAACCCAGAATAAGAATCATGATTCTTATCCATTGATTTGTTGCCAGCCAATGACAGTATCAGAACTAGAACCAACCTCCAAAGATGAGGTTCTGGTATCCAGAGTGCAGATGCCCAAGACATTAGGCCTGCGGAAAGATGGGTTTCAGCAGCGTATGCTGGAAATGAATCAGATGCATCCATATCATCAGATTGCAACAGAATAGTCATGGCCTTAAAATGCATCCTCCTTCTATATTCCACGCGAATTCTATACCCCAACTATTCTTTAAAAATCGCTTTCATTTTATAGTGTTGTTTTCTTTTGAAAAGGTATATTTTCCTTGGCTGCGTTTGGCTAGTAACCACTTGTGGGTTCGAGGTATCCAAAGCCTCTACATGTCCACATTGGGAATCAGAAGTAGCATGTGTCATCAGACATCGCATAGAAGCAAATAACGTTTTAACTTAAGTTGCAAACATTTATTTAACGCAAGCTGCACGATAATTATTTATTCTCTCATCTCAGATTTGCGAGTGGTCATCCGAAAGAGCTCCCGTTATTTATGTGTCACTGGATTGTTTATATCGTTTAATATCATACAATCTGACGGACTGGCTACTTATGTTATGACCCAGTCCGCCCTGATATTAGCTGGCATCAAAATAGTGGTCTGGCGACAATTTTGCATGCTGACAGTGTGTAAACATTACAGAGAATACCACTACGATGAGGCCAATGCACATAATGTATACTATGTACGGCATTTTTAGCACTTTGTACCTTCGGCCACAACATACGGTGGAACCTACGTATGGTGCACCTTCACTTGTGTAGATCCTGCTTGCACTTTTTGCCACGATCATGGCCAATGGCGCGGTGGTGCACTTTCTCACATATGTTCTTTTGAAAATCATATGAGAGTATCCCATTCTACGTTGGCAACAGCTTCAATTCGATGCCATGGACTAACATCATTTATATTCACCTCAAATTATTAGCGTTAACATCTATTAATTTCACAAATTTTTGAATTATCCATTTGCAATTTTCGTTACATCTGCATTCTGTTATTTTGAATTATGATGAAATATTTTTATTTATAGTATCTAATCATATCAATATACATTAGAAAGTGTTAGACGCTTTAATAATGTTCTCTTTATTGCCTATTACGATCAGAAGTAGGAGACCCATACATATATCGCCGCTATTTGAATTTGCTCAAAATATACCCCGTTCAGCTTTGACATTATTACGTGAAATAATTATTGTTTTTCATGAAAATTACCTTCAGCAATTATGGTAATAACACAACCTAACGGAAATTTAGTGTGGCGCATATAAATCTTTTTCATCGTTCAAACTTTACCTGCAACGTTTGGTCGCAGTTACCATTACCGGTAACAGAATATGACGGAAGAACAATGAAAATATATCGGCATGGTGCATTTAGAAACACAGTAAAACAGTCTTTCAACGATCATAATTTCCTCCTGATTGGCCATGCAAACAGAACTTTAATAATAATAATAATAATAATAATAATAATAATAAATAAATAAATAAATAAATAAATAAATAAATAAATAAATAAATAAATAAACACTAACTATTCATTTGGCAGAGACAAATGTGCCCAAAGCAAAAAATGAGAAAAATTTAATACAATATGTTCGTCAACACGGCTGCATTGCAGGCTGAAAGCCATACTTTCTGTGGTGGCCTGACTATATCTACCATGCAATGACTTGCAGATAAAGTGCCATCAGTTATTAAATAATAATAATAATAATAATAATAATAATAATAATAATAATAATAATAAGTAGAAGAATAACAATAATAATGGTTGAAGGTGACAACGATGTTATCCTCCTAGTTCTCACCTGCATGTTGGTCTCGATGAACGAATATTTTTGGGATGTGGCAGCATATGTTCTGGCACATATTTCTGCAAGGTCGAGTTCAGGACTGAAAATGACAATTAATACAATGTCATCAACTTAAAGCAACCGAGATAGCGCATCGGTAAAACTCTTTGCACTATGCAGTCCTGTAATTTATTATCTCGTCAAAAGTAGCATTATTGCTGCGAATATGCAATATCTTCGACCAGAAAAATTATATTGTTTACAAAGAAATATGACGCAATTTTCTCTGCTTATAATTTGTAAGGTGTGTAGACTCTATTTCGCACACAGCTCATTTCGCTCACAAATGCGCTTGATAATTATTCACACGTGAAAAAAAGGTAAGAGCTAGTCTGTGGTCTTAGAATATTCATTGATAATATGTGAGATGGAAAACATGTCAGCTGGATTAATCTCTGACGTATAAAAAGTTGACCGATTAAGAAATATAGGCCCCTATTTCTTTATAATAATAGTCTTGTTTTAGTATTTACGGTAGTTACTTTTCTTACTAATCTGACAGATAATTTTGACAGGATTAGTTTAAAGAAACCTTTATGGTGCACACATTAAAGCCTTCTATTAGACAAGTTGTTGGAAGTTTTGGCACCTTTTCTGTAAACACAGTAATATGTTTGTATACAAAAAAATGAACGTAATCTCACCATTTGTACCCTGCAACCAATCTCAAATTGGCAATACCCTCTGCTAATTTATTTTGAAGCTCAGCCTCGATCTCCGCCCTTAGGCTGCAGGATTCCTGAAAATATGACCAAATAATATATATATTGATCTGGAAAAATTAAAGATATCCTCAAGCTAGAGATAACTCATCCAAGTTGTCGAAAAAATATAGGGAAACACGTATTTGCGAGCAATTGATGAATATCGAAATTCCACCTGTCGACCACCAGAAATCATAATGAGCCGTAAGAAAATCTTTCCCAGGAAATCTGTGATCTGTTACGTAATTGAGCCACTTGAAATAAGCTTGTCTGACTAGGATGACGTCAACTGTCATACGGGTTAGACAAATAGACAGTTAGGCACTCCATAACGTTTATAAATTAAATGATAAAATTACGTTGCCAATATTCATCCAGATCGCGTGAACATTTCGGTCTCAAAAATCTATGATATATTCCGAGAAAAGGAAAATTTCATAAGAAAGACTTCGGTTTTATATAAAATGCTTTGGTAAAGGCACGCGTGGTTACTCCTGTTCTGGCAATTTGTTATAATTTGATTCATAAATTAATGCGATGAATCCACACCCCGTTATTAGCATTGCAAGGACATTTTGTGTTGGTAAAATTTTCAACTTGTGCTCTCGTAAATGACTGATTTGCATTCGAAAGGTTGCTATATGCAATTGGATTGAGGACATTTCAAAATAGAATGGACGTACGCTGTTAGATATGAAATAAAATATGCTCAGATAATGTTCCAGTACTATTTTATGTGTTCACAATGCAGACCTTGGTAAGAAAGTGTCTAGTACATAATATAAACATCGAAGTTAGTTAGCATATAGCACATACCGAATAGATCTTAGACTTTAATAGTTTTTCCTGCGAGGCTGCCTGCTTGTACATCAGAAGCTTCTTCTCTCTTCTGCTCATCCTTGGACTCGCTTCATCGGGAATTTTTTCAATCATTTCCCAAAGGGCCTCATTGGTATCATACCTTGTGGAGAAATACTAAAACGAAAACAATCGGAAAGTGATACACATTTAACAGATCTGTCCGTCTGTCTGTTTTCCCGACAGTCTTTAAAAAATAGGAACTCACACACATAGCTATATTTTAGTGCGTAATAAAACAATACCAAAGTAAATTAGCCATGTTGAAAGAGCAACGTTTCTTCATAGTCAGTTTATATTGCCGCAAAATAGGTGCTTTGTATTTGTTATTTTGTAAATTTATTAGCGGATCAAAATTGTCTACATTTCCAAAACAGATTTGGAATGAAAGGAAAACTAAAATGCATGTTGAAGCACACTATTTGCAGTTCTTTTTCCAGCCGATCATATACTGTTAATAAAAGTAACATAAATGAGGTAGGTATGTTACCTTTATTCTACCACCAACATATCTGTACTTTGTGACCGTCTGGTCTATCTGCAAGCGATAAACGGCACAGAAAAGGCTAAACAAAAATGACTACTGACACCCGATTCATTCCCTTACTTAATTCTCATAATAGTCCCTAGGTGGCTGCGAGATAATACAATAACATTCATAGAAGTCAGCTACATGTTTTAATGTTCGAGCGATTTGTATACACTAACCATTAGGCTGAACATATCATGTTATGATGTCTGTACGTCACAAATTTATTTCTGCACAATAATCTGAGTTGTCCGCCATCTGACGTTATCAGTTTTGTGCATGGCTTGTAATTGGGTACGACAGAAACGCTATTGATTTCGCCGCAAAAGCTCAAAAGGTCAAGGCCATTGTGACTCCAGGAATGGTGTCTGCCCAATAACTCCAGTTCTTCCTCATCGACGGTTACTACACTTTGTGGATAGCTAACACGAGGGATAACGAAGAACTCCAACAATTATTGGGTAAAAAAAAGTCAAAGGCAAAGGTCGGACTAACTGAAAGAAGAGGAAGGGTTTATGCCAGCTACTTCAGTTACCAACAAAAGGGACTATTAAATATGAGTCGGGCGTATAAAGTGCCGTTCAAGCGACCAAGCTGAGCTAGCAGTCTTTTGATACGTGCATATCTGAAGGTCAATCTGTATGCACTACAACCCAAATTACATCCATCAGCCATGCACCAAAATAAAGGGAATACAAGTTCCTTCAATAATACCTAAGATTTATTATGTCTTTTAATAGCCATGATAATCAGCGATTAAACCTTGGAGATTTCTTTTCGTTTAAAAACTAAACCCTACGCAAACTATGAAACTGTAGGGCGCAACAATGGTCTCGTGGTATGCATATGTTAGCTGCTGAATAATTTTAACATACCTAATAAATTAAGTTTATTCTAAACTAAGAGAGTATAGGTGTGTGCATTTCGCAACACGTTGTGGCGACATTGTTCACCGCAAACAAGAAAATTAAAATAATTCCCACAGAATGTCAGAGTAAAATATAAAGTAGATTCTATGCCATGTCAAACATGCATGTACAATGTTTTCAGCTGTAATTCCACTTTTTTAAAAAATAAAAAAAAGAATGGTCAAGGTTTACAAAAATATTACCTTCTGTAGTTTAAGTATTTTCTTCACAGCGGCCTTGTGCTCTTTGATGTAGCTTTTCAATTCGACCTTTCTGGAAAGCCAGTTTTCGAGCAGTTCTTTTGGAAACCTGAAAAGTTACAGCATAGATGACGCTGCGAAACCTGATTTTCCTGTTGATGTCGAAAGATATTAAAACTAGACTTGATCTGACTCTTTTTCTTCTTTTTCTAAATATCTATTTACTTTTAAAACAACAACAGCTACGTCATTATAATCATCATCATCATGATTATCATCAAAAACAATAAACATTATCAAGAAAGACAACTTTTTGAAAACGAAGATTTCGATAAGTATCAGGGCGTATGTATCTCTACTCGGAAGACATTAACGTTGTTATGTGAATTATACTTATATTATTCATGTTGCTGCTGCTATTATTCGAATAATCATGTTATTGTTATTATTGTTATTACTACATAAGTGTTTGTTATTTTCTTTATCATACTGAAACTGTCACTAGGTTTCTCGTATTACTACCACTTCCATTACTGTCATATGAGATAAATGTTGCAAAACTAAGTCATAAATACTAGATGTTCTAACGTTATGCAGTTGTGTAACCTTCTCTCTCTCTCTCTCTCTCTCTCTCTCTCTCTCTCTCTCTCTCTCTCCTTACAATTGTTCAGCTGGCTGGGTTGCAGTTTCTAACTCGGCTTTCTCAATTTTGTAGGCCAATGCAGCTTCCTGCACCATGTCAAGCAGTTGCTGGACCTCAGGGACTAAAATTAATTCAAATTACAAAAGGACTTAGGTAGTCATAATGTTTTATCATTATTGACGGAGGAGTTTAAAAGAGATTATGCAACTAGTAATATGATTATAACATGTATATCATTTTTTATGCTTAAGTTAGTTCCTACGTGTTATTTCACAGAAACGCAAAGGTATGGAATAACATATTTTATTCACTGCTTTTGTTGTTATTGTTGTTGTTATTTTCGGTTTAACGCCATTTCTCAGGGCAAGATAGGCTATACATAGCGGCCAGCATAACTGATGAAGAAAGAGCACAAGAAAACCCCGGAAAAAGAACGACCGACCCACGGTAAGCTACTGGCAAGCTTTCTCACAAACCAACATATATATCTATATCTATATATATATATATATATATATATATATATATATATATATATATATATATATATATATATATATAACACAAAGCAAATTGTGTTCCAAAGAATAACTTCATTGCTGTATATACTCGCTTATAAGTTGAGTTTAAGTTCAAGCTGCATAATGCCAGTTCCGATGTCTAGATTACTGTAATTTGGAGTAATTAGCTGAATTAACCATACAGGCCCTAATCTGCTGGCACATTATATGACGGCAGAGCAAGGTCTATAGTTTTTGCAATTGGACTTGACTTATAAGCGAGTATGTATGTTTCAGATTTATATCTGACATGTGATCGTATGTCCAGTCATGAACATGGAAGGGGTTTGCTGTTTTACCCTTGTGTGTGTATGTTTGTTCGTCATAAGTTAATGTTTGCGTTTAGATCAGGAAATCCGGACGTTGCAAATAATGGAAGTGTATCTCAGTCGTGTTCCACTAACCCATTTTTGTTGGAATTATAACTGTGAGGAAACATCTTTCTCTTTAATACTTCAGATTCAAATGCAAGCAATGTAATCGTCGAGATAAAATGTTTAGTAAATTAGTAAAAATAGAAAACAATACCTCCAGATTTCTTTGTTGGAATCATCATGGATTCCCAGACGATCTAAAAGTATTTACAGTTTGTCGTTTACAATTTTTCATATAAGCAACCCATTCTTTGTGCATAGATTTTGACAAACGCTTTCCTGATTTCCTTTCAGTTTCAAAATTCTCTCTAAACCCAGTAATCATAGAATTGAAAAAGAAAGAAAAAGAACTGTTATTCATATTAAAAAGCAAATATTACCACCTTTCACTAACCATGAAAAACTGTTGGCTGACAAATGTTTATTTTCTTACCCACGCAAGGCTTGAGTCTCATCAGTTGATAGAGGACTCTCTGGCGTGTGTATGTTAATGTTGGCCCTACGTATGTTGGTCTAAAGTAGACGAGCATGGACGCCAATTTGAGAAACAGATGGCTTCTTCGAAAGCTGTAAAGAAAAGAAAATTGCGTCATATCTTGCAAACTATAAAAATCAATATTCAGTTCAATGCAAACTTCCCGAAAAATACCATTATATCAATGAATTAGTACATTTGCCATCGACTAATTGGTACATTTTCCGCATTGATAAAATAAAATACAGCAAGGAAAACTCAGTGAAACCAATTTAAGATATTTATTGTCAGGGTAGTTAAACATCATGCACGGCTTTACACAGATGATAGGAAGCCCTGAGTACGGAAAAACTACACTGAGCGATATCATCCTTTCCAGATTCAAGTTTGCGTCGTATTGAATGAAATTACGTACGTAATGCAACCGCAATTCGAGCTAGACTTATCCGTGAAACAAGGAGACAAATCTCAATCGGGCAGTGAATATTATAATGCAGATGTGTGAATAACAAGTAGAATTTATGGAAAGAGAAAAATAAAGATCTACATCTCTGATTCTCCATTGTCTTCCCAGATACGTGGAATGTAGACAAAATCTATTTCAAGATCACTCATCTCGGCAAGACATGCAGCACATGAAAACTTGACAAACAAGCTGGTAGCGTTGTCAGGTGATGACGTCAAATACACGTGACGTACTCATAATAAGACAATTGAAAACGTCATTGGCTGTTATTTGTACCTATATTTAATGAAGGTTGAGTATGCATGTCCTTATCTCAGAGGGTCCTTCACCCACCCATTCTAAATGAGCGAAACCCTTTGACGCATCGATAATTGAATAATAATTCATTGAGAGTACTGGCTCGTTTGCACACAAGTTTACAAATTTTGATGTATGGTATATATTCACCTAATCATGAACTAAAATAATGTGAAATATTTGATAAATATGGGATAGATACTGACTAACTTACATTTTTTTTAAAAAATCGTTTATCATTGTGAGCTGAATTTTAATTTGAACATCGATATATCTTATTAAATGATTTAGATTTAATTATTCCTCGAGCCGGAAAAAAATTAGAAACATCAATCAGTCAATCAGTACAGGTTCCTATTATACCCTGTATACTATTGTTAATTTCAGAAGCTCGTAGTAATTCTAGCATTTAAAAAAACAAACAAACAAACAAAAAAAACCCAAAAAACAAGATATCCCTAAAAGTGAAAAACAATATACAGCATTTGGCGGAGGCTCGACAAACATTGATTGCGGTTAAAAAATACAAGGTCGTAAGTTGTACTGTTGCTGTCCGCCGTTGTCTAATTATACACGAGCGTATATTCGTATGTTAACATCCATTTGAAGTTGACATTTTTAAGGACGTTACAGGATGTGCTTATGCACAACTGTAAATCACAAAATGGGTACCATTTATTTATTTAAAGGTTTGAATATCATGTTCCTCATTGTGTCTAGATCTCTATTTAATGTTGCCTTTCTTGTAGTTACCTCAGGAAAGGGATTCAGAGAGGTCTAATGAGTAATTTTATTCCGTTTTGTGGATGTGTGAATTACTTTGAAAGAAATCTTATATTACAATAACAATCTATTCTTTACATTAGCAAATCAAGTTTGCGTTGGCTCCAGAAAATTAATATATGACACTCTAAATAGGTATTTATTCGAATGTCTAGATATCTCATAAATCAAAACATAGTATATCTTATAAACTTTACAAGATATATAATATAATGTAAAAGATAGAATTGTTCATTGTGCAAGATATCTTAGATCAGCTGTCTTTAAACTTTTTATCACATATCTTGTAGACTTTGTAAGATATTTCGTAGACTTTCTCGTATATGTTGTAGACTTTATAAGATATTTTGTAGACTTTATAATATATTTTGTAGACTTCTCGTATACCTTGAAGACCTTATAAGATATTTTGTAGACTTTCTCGTATGCCTTGTAGACCTTATAAGATATCTTGTAGATTTTATAAGATATCTTGTAGACTTTATAATATATTTTGTAGACTTCTCGTATACCTTGAAGACCTTATAAGACATTTTGTAGACTTTCTCGTATGCCTTGTAGACTTTATAAGATACTTTGAAGACTTTCTTGTGTGTCTTGTAGACTTTATAAGATATCTTGTAGACTTTATAAGATATCTTGTAGACTTTATAAGATACTTTGAAGACTTTCTTGTGTGCCTTGTAGACTTTATAAGATATCTTGTAGACTTTATAAGATATTTTGAAGACTTTCTTGTGTGCCTTGTAGACTTTATAAGATATCTTGTAGACTTTATAAGATATTTTGTAGACTTTATATTTTGTAGACTTCTCGTATACCTTGAAGATCTTATAATATATTTTGAAGACTTTCTCGTGTGCCTTGTAGACTTTATGAGATATCTTGAGACTTTATAAGATATTTCGTACTTTCTCGTATACCTTGTAGACTTTATAAGATATTTTGTAGACTTTATAATATATTTCGTAGACTTTCTCGTATACCATGTAGACTTTCTACGATATCTTGTAGACTTTATATCTTGTAGACTTTCAACGATATCTTGTAGACTTCCTACGATATCTTGTAGACTTTCTACGATGTCTTGTAGACCTTTTAGTAAACCTTGTAGACTTTCTAAGAAATCTTTGTAGACCATCTAAAATAAATTGTAGGCTTTCTAAGATATCGTAGTAACTTGGCAGTACATTCTACATCATTCCAACAGTGCTTTTGATACAGTATTTGCTATAGTATGCCGAAATAATGAAAGTTGTATACCCTTCATAAGGCTCACGGAGGCACTTCACCCGGTCCCATTTCGGTCGCTACCTTATATTACAAGTCCGACCAATTAAGCTACCACGATTCCCCTTAAATAAACTCGTACATAAGATACCATATAATGAATATAACGAATCTTATTAAGTTTATACGCCCATTAAAACGTTATGCAATAAATAGTAATTTGGCTTGACTTACTAGCACGAATATGGACAAGCTGAAGAAAGCGACTTGGCTACTCTGTTCCTTTCCTATGGAACATGTAAATATTATGTAAAATCAACGCAAAATACTGCCCGACTGATGAGAATAGATTGATTTACCATCATTAATTTAAAAATGGGGCACACATTCCGTTTGAGAATGTCTTTAGTGTATAGATGGAATAGAAAGATGCGTACGAGTGATATACGTTTTTACTGATAGTTTCGTATTCAAAACACTTTCATTATGACAAGATGCGTACGAGTGATATACGTTTTTACATATAGTTTTGTAATCAAAACACTTCGGATATTATCTAATTAGAAGCACAAGCGAATTGCGCAATATCAAACGTTGAAAGAAATCTATACTACCATCGACATCACTCGGGGTCAAGAAATCAGCTGAGACAGAAAGGGTTTTTCGACGACCACGTAATTTTGCATACTAAAATAAAAATTAAGATTTATTGGAGTAATCAAATTTTAAGTATAAAACACGTAGCAGAGCGATGTGAAAAAGAAAAAGTTAAAATTAAAATTCACTAGACAAGCAAGACTTGCAGATGTTTGAAAATCGTTAAGCAATTGCTAGACAAGTTAGACCATATGCAAGTATGCTAGAGGCATGGAAGTGTCTGATAATCATCAACCGCCTTACTGCTTTTTAGAACTTGTGCCAATTTTGGATAGTTGTGTTACTGTAAATTCAGTTTGGCTCTTAAATGGAAAGTGTGGAATGTGACAGTTGCAGAAGAAATAAGAAAGACGAGAATTGAGAAGGAGGAACCATGTATAATAGATGTTAGTAATGTGCATGTAAATGAGCGATAGAGTCATTGATGGTGTTATTACTAGATATCCGAAATCAGTTATCATGAATGATTTAAATGAAAATGTGGCAACACTATACAATATATGTTATCAAGCATTCCAAGCAAAAGCAGACCAAAAATAGAGCAAGCAACTAACAGGGAATTCAGACTGATAAGAACATATATATGCAACACGAAGATAATGAAGCAATAAGAAATTATGAAAACATTTAGAGAACAAATATAAAGCAATTACAGAAGAAAACTAAAAATCAAATCTGCTCTAATTGATGATTTAGTTGATTGTGAGAATGTACCAAAACTATGCATTGAGTTCAGAGTACAAATAATTAACAAGAATTGTTCTTAACATTGTCAAGAAACTACATTGCAGTCTATTGTACAAATGTTTAGTGAAAATTTCAGATTCTAAAATTCAAAACAGAACATCTCTTACAACACTAATTTTGGGTGCGCAAGATATATTACGAGGTTAAACTATGACTAAACACTGCCAAATTGACTGATGTGGTACGAAATATAATTTCATCAGCTGATAAGCAGTCTAAAACGATTCATGAAGGCAATTCCCCATTTTGTGCAAGGCGGTAATTACTTCACGGTAGAAGGAATTGAGACCGAGTTAAAAGTATCAGGTTACATCTGATGTACATTTGAGGTTCTCAACTTCGGAAGAAAATATTTATTATGACATTAAGTTTGGCCGATCATGGCTGCAACTCCAATACCCCCCCCCCATATATATCTATATATATATATCTATCTATCTATATATATATATATATATATATATATATATATATATATATATATATATATATATATATATATATATATCAGATCTCGGAGCCAGACCAATATCATAGGCTGTTAACCAGTAAAGCAGTTTCTCCCAATGGGTTAGTTAGAGACACCATTAACACAACATTTACGCCATTCCCATATGGCTAATTTGGAGATTTTCCACTCAACTGCAGAGAAAGTTCGCTGAAAACGCATAATGGTACAGTTATCAGACCATACGGTTTACTTTGGTGGCACTTTACAACTAGATTTACATTGTTCTGACAGTGGTGTTATCCTTCTAAATGGAGGTAACCTAATGCGAGTATAAATGTAGCAATGTTATTTTTGTCAGGTTCACTCTCATTACATTCCTAGGGCTGGGTAAACTTTTCTCATAGTGACGTCAAACTTTCCTGTATGAAGATTGGAACGAAAGTCCAATAAGAAAGTGCCCATTACTTCCAGAAATACAACTGGAACATCTTTCAGCTGTTTCCATTAGGTAGGGAAATACACTGGGATATAGTTTTAAAAATAAACTCAAATTTGATGGCTGTCGGTGATTTGTCACTTCTGCTGCCATAATTTGCAATGTGAAAATAGGTACTTTTCAATAGCAATGAATTACAACCGAGGTTCCTTTCTCAACTAGACGGAAATGGATCAAGATGTTCTGAGAATAAGAAATAAACACATCCTCAAACTTACCCATATTTACAGTAATAAATCAAAATCTAATAAAGATGACACTCAAATTTCTAAACAAACAGATATTGTGATTTAGTGGGGTGTGTTTGTGTGCCTTAGTGGCGAGGTTAGTAGGTGGATACAAATTTTTCACACAAAGTAAATATACCTATTTTTTAATATCTTAAGAACTGGGAGGACAAGTTTCGTTAGGATATCTCTTTTGAATGAATGAATTCCAGCTGGCAAAAGGCAATAATAACTAAAATGCTGTTCTTGGTTTTAATACCATTTTTCAGCACATGGTGGGCCATATATGGCAGCCAGTATATCTGGTGGAGGAAGAACCATGCAAAACCCCAGGAAGAATCAATGATCCACAGGAAGATTATAACTTTAACAACAAAATTAATTGTCATTATATTTATTATAATGAATGTCAATTTAATTACATGTGCTAGAAGCTGTAGCTTTCCAATTTAAATAATAATGTTGACAAATATAACTGAAAAAATTGTTATATTTCTTTAATAACATTGATAAATCTGGTTTGAGAAGATTTTAATATTTATTAGCACCCAAATTTTCACTTCCCAGATTTTTGAAGCTCTAGAAATCGATTTTTATAAACATCATACAAGTAAGCAGTACAAGACTCCACACAGTGGACTGCACCATGATAATATAGACAATATTATTCATTTACCAAATTCAATTTATAACATATAAATTTGATATATATTTTGTAAACTTATTTTTAAACCCCTCATAAAAGTTATAAGAAAATCTGTTATTTTTAAACATATGTGAAATCGAGCTGTATTGTGAAAACCTTGTTTTATGGAGTCTCAAATATGGTAATGAAATAAAATCAGTTATCACTTTATGTAAATGAAGTACAGGAGACAAAGAAGAAAGAATATAATAAAGTGTCAAACATAATTTATTCTTTATTGATTTTAACATCATATATAGCATATATTTCTTCTTTCATCTCTGTAATCTCTTCAGTTTTTCTAGATTTTATTAAACAAAAATACCAGCACCAAAACCTCTTGCATATTTCTATTCAATTTTCACATCAAGCCAGTACCAGGCAAACCCAGAATGTGTTGCGACTGCAAGAACCCTGGTAAATGGTCATAAAAAATTGTGTCAGAACTGGGATCCTGAAAAATATAGTTAAAACAAGATGTACAGAAATATAAATGACTAAATTGAAATTAGTGACGTTTTGAATATTGACTTGTTAAGTTGGTATTGGTTGTGAAAGCAAAATGAAAGAAAATAGCCGAAATAATTCTCTGGAGAGTTTTAGGAAGTACATCTTCCTCAAGTTAAATTGATAATCAAATGAGAACAGACATGTTAATGAAAAATTGGAAATGAGTACTCCATTGTTTGACTTGGAGGAAAAGTTAGAAATTTGAATCAGTTTGCACATGTAAAAGATACAATTTTGTCTGTGAGTGACATGATAAGTGGACATTTCTCAAAGGTTAGATGAAATGCAGGAAAGGATTGAAAAAGTTGAAAGTAACCAATCTATTAAAGAAGTAGTGTGGAAATGGGCATTTTTTCAAATTAGAGTTTTTATACGGGTCACAGCTTCTGATGAGTTTTTATATAGGTCACAGCTTCTGATCCTGTATTACAATAGATCACTGTGCGTGCATGTGAATTCCTTGATTGTAATCCATGAAAGTGACTGATATGTGACAATACAACAGGTCAGTCATAGGGTATAGGTTACTGATAACAGCAACCAATAAAAACATTGCTATCAAACTGCTATGGTAGACAGAGTAGACATGATTGTTTATTATGATAATGATCTTCATCAATTCATGCATGAAAAAGTTTTCAGACAGGCCTATAGTATTGACTGTGGTTATGCAAGACAAATTTGTGTACTTTTACAAAATAGGATTATTGATCCCCACTAGTGTGCATATTTTCTGTTGCAGAGAATATTGTCTTTCACAGATAATATATTATATTGGTAGAGAACATTTTAAATCAAATAGAAGAGAATATTTTTTATATAAAAGAATTACTGTGGTGTATATATAACTGGCAAAAAATTCACAGATTGATCTGTATAGTATTTGGCAGAATCTAAGGAGTTATCTAACTGTGGCATATTCTGCCAAACCAGTGGAGTGTAAATTCAGCAAATATTTTCAGTAAAAAGGTCAAAAGTCATTATATGTTATTGTACAAGATAAAATTGCATTAACATCAAGAACAGATAAACAAATATATAGCAACGATAATGACATAAAAAATAAACAATTGAAAATGATAGCAGTGGTGAAGATCAACAAGGGTAAATCAGAGAAATATTTTTCCAGTATATCAAAATACTAAGTGTGCTCAGATGTATGCAAAACAATGAATTTATTTTTAATGATAAAGAAAATACAGAAATGATAGAAGACCCTAGGTAGGGTTATTTCGATCTAAAGATACAGTACCCGTTATATCATGTTACGACCATGTAGTTTAATTACATGTGTGTTAGAGTTTGAATTCTTTCTATTTCATTTTTATTTCATTATTATAATTTTTATTGTGATGATGATTATGTTCGCAGGGTCTGACATTTTGATAGAAACATCGTGTTTATTTAGAACGTAAATGTGACTCGCGTGAGCACGATTTTTGCATGTCGGTTTGTCGATTCGAGTAAACAGTCGGCAAAAGCTATGTAAATGATTGGTTGTGACCACGGTCATTTCTAATAATACTTGTTGACATTCTGTACTGCGATGGCGAGATTTCAAAATTGCCATGTGTTCTTCGTGCGTGTACATGAAATGACGTTTTAGTTCGCCTTAAATACTCAGGTACCTGCGAAATAGTCTATAGTCATGTTTTAACACCTTAGAGAGTCACATTTTAACATCTTATAGACTTTCTAATACCTTGAGAAGAAGGTATTCTTTTGTGCTGGAAAGAGTTGTTCGTTTGTACGTCTGTGGAACGACTGTAGAACGACATGTGTTTTGTTATGAATGATAGCTGTACTTCATCTACCTTTCAAATAATAATTTTCCCTGGAGAACTATACATAACTGGCTTTGGACAAAGACATTTAGTGAAATTAATTCTAAATTGGAACAGAACAATACAAATTGTGATTCGCAGTGAAAATTCTAGACACTTGTGTAAAACCTTCGTCTGACGTCATCATCCGCCATCTTGGAACGGAATTGAGATTCAGACTACTTCAATTAGAACTGTTTATTAATAGGACTTGTATGTTTTCACAAATCTAGGACAAATGTTTGGATTTTCTTCGCAAATCGTAAGTCCTATTTCATATTTTCACCTTTTCACCTTGTTTTCTAGGGAAATAAATTATTTTTGTTAAAATGTACAAAGCTTGTTGTCTTTGCACTTTTCTTTATGTTACTTTAAACGAGCCGAAACGTAACAATCAATATTCGCAGATGGCACACTAACCACAGAGGTTTTCAAGTAAGAAAATATACAGTGCAACAAGTTTGAAATTCTTGGATGTGAACACACAATACATAATATATTTTGAGTTGGTTTAATGCTTTATTCAAAAGGTAAATAAGCAACATTTCACCAAATTCTTGCTTGTAGAAAATTTTATTTGCATAGGAAAATTGTTTTCACAGCAAACTTAAGAGGTTACCATGTGGTACAATATATTTCTTGAAAAACACTAAATTATCTTGTAATATTACTATTTATGGACCAACATCATTTGTGATTTGTGAGTAGATTATCAACTATAATCCGATAAAGACTATAATTCTTATACAGAGGAGCCTCATTAATCCAGACTCCATTTATCCTGAAATTTTGCTATCTGAACAAATTCCAATGGGAACAGATGTCCTAAACGTTAATTTGCTACGTTAATCCAGAAATCCACGTTTGGGATCTGGAAATCAAAACTGGGGACTATAGTGTAAAATTACTTTAAAACTTGCCTTGATACTCCAGAAATAATCTGTCCAAACATAAAGAAATTCAAAGAATCATGTTTATCGTATATGAAAATACAGTTGAATAACACAGATTCACCTATGCAAATCTGGATGTGTGTCAATTTATCAATCTCTGATTGGTCAAATTCTAGTGTTATGTTAAAGTTATAAACTGATCACGTAATCAAGTGTGTGGAAAAACGTAGCATGACCGTTACGTATTGTAACTAGTGATTGTATAAACAATGTTTAATTTCACTATTCACCGATCAGGGTGTTAATAACTAAACAAACACACTGGGACCAATTCATCCACATCTTTAATATAGCATATAGTTCATAAATTACTTGCATCATTAAGTTTCTTTGTTGTTTACTAACTGCATGTAACAATCACAGTTTTTTGATGGCTGTACAAATAAAGCTGACTGATTTAAGCTTTGGACAGTGCAATGCTTCTTTTCAGAAAAGAGTTTGATAACACACTGAACTGCAAGATAGTAGTTTGTATTCATTATACTTTTTATGTCAAATTTATTATGGTGATGCCATCAAGCAAGCATTGATAAGTAGAGATACCCACTGGCATAAAAAAGATTTGCTAGTAATTGTTTAAATTTATATTTATGTACTAGTGCACGTTATTCTACAGTGACATACACATCAGTCAATAGATGTATTAATTTCTTTATTTAAACCATTATTGAATATACAGCTAGTGAATACATGTACATATATACAATATGATGACATTGCAGAATAAAAATGTGCACGATTCAAATATCCAGAACACTTGTTAATCCGGACGTATTCACTGGGAACAAAGTGTCCATATTAATAAGGTTCCACTGTATATAAAAAGTATAATAACAATAGGACATAATAAATGCAAAGGCATATGCATTGGAAAATATGAACTATTTGGCAGAATACTGTAAATCATATTTGGTGGTGTTACGTGTTGGTGCTGGTGCTTGACAACATCTTAAGTGCTGGATTAGAGACAAATTACTTAAAAAACCATTGTATTTGTCATGTCATACTAAACAATCACGTCTACCATAACAAGGTGATAATAGCAGTATTGTCAGTTATTGATATCAGAAAGCGTTTTTTATTCCCAATGACTTTATCCTCTTGTGTGGTTGCATATCGGTCACTTTCAAAGAAATCACATACAAAAGAATCTCAAGGCAAACATTTCAAACAAAAATGAGCAAATCCTGCATAAAACCCATCAGAATGGTGAAACAAACAAAATGACTAAAATAAAACCTCAGTTATTTCATGGAAATGTTGACACTGATGAATATCTTACCCAGTTTAATATAGTGGCAGAAATCACTGGCTGGAGTAATCATGCAAAAGCAATTTACCTAGCTAGCAGCTTGTCTGGTACAGCTCTTTTACTTCATAGTAAACTTGAGTATGAACAGAGAACCAACTTTGATATGCTCCTTGGAGCACTGATAAACAGATTTGGTTCAATACATAGAGTAGAGATATTTTGCTTAAAGTTATACCCTAGACACAGAAAGGGGAGACAACTCCTGAATTAGCTCAGAATGTCAGAAAACTTACCAGATCTGCATATCCTTCTGCAGGCAGTGATGTCATGGATATCTCAGCAGCAGATCAGTTCATTAAAGCCGTCATTGACTCTTCTGCCATAAGACTGAGACTAACAAATATGGGCCAATGACTATATCAGAGGTTCCAGCAGTGGCCATAAAACAGGAAGCCAAAAAATAGCCGATAAACAGAACAGTAGGTTCTGTTCAGGAGAATGTAGCTAAAGTGTGTGTGTGTGTGTGTGTGTGTGTGTGTGTGTGTGTGTGTGTGTGTGTGTGTGTGTGTGTGTGTGTGATTTGGATTTTTAACATAGCTTTAACAATTTTTCAGTCATATCACTACTATGTCTGCAGTGTGGCAGTTTATAATGATGTCTAGCACTGAGGCATCATGCCGCAGACATGTAGCATCATGTGATCAAACAAAACTTTGAAATGCTCATTGCAACAATAAATGAACTTGCTCAACAAGTGCAACTGACCCAACAATGAAATAAATCACAAGATTTCCAGTCCAAGAATGTCAGAACTATGAGAGAAATGACTCAAATTAGTCAAAGGGAACATCTTCTGGTTACAGCCATTAGCACAACCCTATAAAAACTAAACTGGGAGGTAACTACAGGAAGAATCCAAATATGTACATCAAATTATGAAAATTCAAGAAGATTTATGGATGGTAGGGGAGAAACATGAAATCAAAATCATATGCAAAACCAGGAAAACTGAAATGGGATGAGTGTAGGGACAGAAACGCGACCCTTTTTCATCGTAGGTCCCCAATAATAAGGCTTAACAGCCTGGGAAAGGATTAAGGATACTTTGTATTGGCAAGAAGAAACAAAAATGACACGAAATTACTGTGAAACAGGGGCAAGTGTGTCTACTTTAAGGAAATATGTAGTAAAACAATGGTCAAATCCACCAAAACTCAACCCAGCAAATAGATTTTAAACAGTAACTGGTGAGACTGTATAATTTTATGGTAAAGCAAATGTAGACATAAAATCTGTGAATAAAACATTAAAACAGATGATGCTTATTGCAAGATTTCATCAGGAAGGAATCCTGGGGATCGACATCATGGTGGCAAATAAATGTGACTCAATGATAAGCAAGGGCTGTTTAAATGTAAATGGATGAAAAAGTTACCTGTTTCTTTAACTATGCTGTTGTTGTTGTTATTGTTGTTGTTGTAGGGTTTAAAGCCATTTTAGCACAAGATAGGATATACATGGCGGCCAGTATAAATTGTGGAGGAAGAACCCAGGAGAACCCCAGAAAGAACCACCAACCCATGAGAAGCTACTGGCAAGTTTTCTCACATACCCACATTGGCCGAACCTGAGACTCAACCCCACGCAGACAGAGGTGAGATGGCAGACATTTTTGAAATAGCTTCAAAAAGTATATGTGAAGAATAAATAAATCAATTAAGAGAAGTTCTGATTAAAAATCAGGATGTTTTCTCCAGAAAGTCTAATGACATAGACTACGCTTCACAAACGCAACATACAAATTAACACAAATGATTCTAGACTTTGTCCATATAGAATTAAACTAACAAAATATGACATTATGCATTAACAGTTGGCAGTTAACTCGAATGATGACCAAATGATTAATTTCAGTTCATGAACTTTGAAAGTCATCCAGTGTTTCTACTTCTTTATGTATCCATTTGTTTATGCACCTGTTTATTGATGTATCTATTTGTTTATGAATGAATAACAAAGATGATTGAATATTTTAATGTTTTATTTTTATATTTTCTTCTGTACAAATGCCATACAAAGACATTCCAAGAGAAGCCAAAAACAGTACTGGTAGGGTGCATAAATTCATTGTCGGTATTGTCCAAGTCGCAAATTTGTTCTTACGGACAAAAAACATTTGCAAGATTACGTGTCAATGGACAAAAAATTGTGGCCTGTAACTTGAAAGGCAGTAGTTCCGATTTGTATAATTGATGTTCGTACATGCGCCATTCATACCTACCAGCAAGTACCATACGGTTGCATTGTATAATTGCATAGTGCATGCTGAAATTTATGGATTAGGTCTGACACAAGCCTCGGCTTCTATGGATACAACCAGTGGAAGCGGACAGTATTGGTTTAACTGACATCTTTTGACAGTTGTATCTGGGAACGATTTTCATTGGCTGGAGGATAGGCCTTCCTTGATGAAACTGTTGTTTGAACCAGTCACTGGACTCTTTGCAACTTGTATCATCACTATGATGACATTCCCGGCAATGCATCTGGATGGACAATTTTCTTATAAAGCTAGGGCTGAATGGGTTAAAAGCTGAATGAAAAGTCAACAAAATGGACTAAAACTAATCTTGACTATGAGAGGGAATATGATATATAAAAAAATGGGAATTTAAAGATTATTGGCTGCAAGAGTTTCCTTGGATCGAGGCCAACAAAGATTGAACAGCTGCATCTTGTAACATGTGTAAGAGATATCCCTCAAATGCAGACAAAAACAATGGATTGCTTGCAGTACAGGGTATCATAAGGAAAGACACTGTCAGCACACCACCAAAGTGTAGTGCACAATACGTCAGTTAAAATCTGACAAAAGGCCAAATCTGAAGAAAGAAAAAAAAACATTAGTTGTGGGTGATTTAGACAGAGCAATAAACAAACACAATCTGAGTCAAATCAAGTGCTACAAGAAGCTGTTTAACACAGCATATTCCATTGCAAAGTTTACAAAATCTTTTTCAGTCTATGAATGTCTTTGTGAGGCTCAAATAACAAATGGAGTTGAACTTGAAACTGATCGTATCAACAGAACAGCTTGCATAGATTTCACCAACAGGATATCAGACATCCTACTGAAAAATGTACTGTAATATGACACAAACATTCACAGCAGCTGACAAGGTATACACTGCTACAAGTGGCAATCACCCACCCCCAATCACAAGTACAGCAAACAAACCATAAATGAAATAAATTTATTTCAAATTACTTATATATCTCATAAAAAACAAATGACGTGTTTATGATTTTCACATGGATGAAAAGGGGAGATATAATATTTATTCAATATTTATTCAATATAGATCCTGTGGCATTGTTTTTGCAAGGAGTTTCTTTGGGCATGCAACACAAGACCTGCCTTAATGGTACTTAACAATTCAAAACTTCAATCTTTTTCATTTAATCAAACAGAACAACTGAAGGACACAGATTTGTTAAGCAGCATGCCACTTTCACAATTTTGTGAATGGTTGGAATATTTTCTCCACTTCTCAGCTCAATGAATTCAATGGGGACAATGCCTTCACGTACCCTAAACTTTCTCAAAACAAGACCGATAACTCGTTCTACATGAATTTGGACTGATGTAACTTCTCTTGTATCCACAACTTCAAGAAGATGAAATTGTGATTTTCATGGTGTGATGTTGGGAATAGCTAATTCAGCTTGCAAGAAATTCACTGCATCGTCTATAATGTTGAACCCTCTGTTAACCATGACAACATCTCCAGGTAACAGATTATCAAAAAGTCCCGATTTTTCTGAAATGTATTTGTCAGACATTCTGCCACCAAAACCTTCTGAAATAAAAATAACTACACCTTGAAGGGCTATCCGTATCAGATGCTTGATGATCTGGTTATGCTTATAATTGGAGTACATATAGACCTTGTTCTGAGCACTACTAGACCTTTCAATAAAAAGTTCAAAACAATCAAGGACAACAACTAGCTTCTCCCCAAATTCCTTTCGAAAACACATAGGCATCGTTTTTCTCAAGTTTTCTCGCGGTGGCCACTTTACTAAAAACTTCAGCCTTGTATGTAGTACATCGAGGGTGTTGTAAAAACTTCTTTGAACAGTCACTTCAGAAACATCTAGATGGTATGCAATGTCTTTAAAAGATAATTCATTCTAAGTTTCAATATACACAACAGAAACTCATTCTCTCTTGAAAGTCTTTTTTAGACTGCTATTCAGGTGTCCTTCAATTAAGTTAAAGACTAATTTTAAAACTTCAAAATTTGGCAAGCCTGTATAAAACTCTACTTTTTCAGTATCTTTTTCATAAAATCTAAAGTTATACAACCCCTTCATATAAAATTTTTCCTTTTCTGAAGCTTCATTGAGCCTTCGACTTGTTGTCATCCTCTAGTTGTTGAAGTTCTTTAATTGTAAGGTCAGTTTGGATTCCTTTATAGTTTGATTCGGCTTCTAATGGAAGCTGAAGAAATGATTCACTCCTTTCATCATCACATTGAGCAGAATTATCATCTGCACTACTCTCAGAAGATGCTGAATGTTCTTCAATGACACTTCTACTGAAATCAATCTGCCTTTTTTTAATGACAGAAGCGAGGAAGCTGCATCTGATATTGCCCTTTTATGTCTGCGCTGACTAGCCAGATTGTATCTCTCACTGGCTACATGTATATCTGGCGCAGGTGAAGACACCTCTGGCTTACATAGATGCAGAGATGGTAGCCATGATGGATTGGTCCTGTTATGCATGTAAGCTTTTACACCTGAAAAAGTAAATAATATATCAAATAACTTTAGAGTCTTAAAACGGTGTAGCAGGGGACTGAGTTCACTCCCATGGATAGCTTGTCAAGCATGTTTACGTCTACACTACCATGACAATTTTGATTTTCCATTGGCATACATTTCAGCTGCTTGGAATGCAATGGAAGCCAGGAACAGTGAAATCGGTAACAAGGATGATAAGAATCTTGAACAAAACGAAGCAATCCAAACACGTTCTTCAATATTAATATATTTTTATTCGTTTCGTTAAAGAATTACACTTCAACTTTACCCGATTTCGGTATTCCAGGCTTCCATTGCTTTCCTGCCAACTTAAATGTAGGCCAATGAAACTTGAAAACAAGCCCAATTGCTTGTGTGAAAATTTGAACTTATTAGAAAAAAAACATCAGGGTAAATAAAGTCTTACTAAATTAGTATGGCTTTAATTTGTAGAAGTGTCGTTATGGGCTGCCAAGTGTGTGAGATAGTCCTAAAAATTTGACTTTCGTTACGATGTCAGTCGACATCAAAACACGCTACACAGCGCCTTTATTTAAGCAGTAAGACCTCGACGCCCAAAACATAAATATAAGGGTCAAGGGCTTACATTGTACGACTAGGGTAAACGGTTACCTCAAACCAGATTTTTAATTTTAAACATTTATTGCCAAATATGATTTCATATATCATTTGAGAGAATACAATAAAAGTCAAATAAAATAAAGGATCAATTCAAAACTTACCACCAACAAAATGTCGAGAGCAAACTATCGTTCGTTCCCACTTTTCCTCCGTTTTTATGTCCTTTCTGCCGACAGCTGCTTTCCATAGTCGACGCCGTTCTTCAGACAGTTTTCGTGTTTCCGTTCCTTGATCCTTGATAATTTTTGGCGTTTTAAAAAAGCTTAGATGTGTCTGCACACCTGGGCGATTAGAACACCCAACGATACCTCAAACTGGCATTACAGTTTAGAGATACATGTACCGGGGTATGTATGCTAGGGAATCAAAATGGCCGCCACGTAAGTGCACACAATTTGATGACGTCAAGTAGTGAAAACAACAATTTTTTTTGGTCACTAAAATTATTAACAATGCAACTTTTTAACCCACATATTATTAGTGAATGCCTGTTTTGTATTTTGAGATCTAACCAAAATTGCGAGACAGCAGTGTCACTGAAAATTAATGCCGACCGGATAATGCTTTTCTGTTTATTACAATTTCTTAAGACGGTCCCACGCCAAAGGACGCGGCTGCTTAGACGAAATCTATCGGTATTCAGTGCATCAATTGTGCTTAATTCTGTACTCTGTCACTTCGCTGCGATTAACTGTATGGTTGGGGGTTTTTTCTTACACAATGACGACATTTTATACTGCCTTGTTTATTTCATGTATATTTTCCTCTATTATGGCCTCCCAGAACGTGCTTCATGGCACCATTGTTCCCAGCATTCTTTGTTACTAAGGTCTCACTGGACAGTTTATCTGGTGAATTTTCATCCGACAATGACCTATTGCAGAAAAATGAGAATAATTTTACACTGAAGATACAAATAAAAACAAACTAATGATTTTTATAGAAAGCATGCATGTGAGATTTTGACTGCAGCAATCAGGTTAATTCCTTATACAACTGGTGGCTTTTATACTGAACCAACACTGCCACCAACCCCTCTTTATTATATTCATTTTTGACAGCAAAGAGCAATTTTGAATATTTTCCTGTGAAAAAGCAGCTAAAGGAATCAGTATGTGCCTTATGCATGAATAAAGTTCACTAGTACTATAACAAATTAGCATACTTTTCATCACCCCTCAACCATCTCGATGTTTAGATATTTACCTCTGTAGCAGACATACATAAATACGTAAGCCAAGTGGGCTATTCATTTGCAGCCCAAGTTACGCATTTGATCTCCAATGCTAGTCTAACTTTGACAGGCAGTCATCAAACAAGCCAACCCATTTTCAAGCCTAACTCAAAGTAAATCTAAACCAAATTACAGATTTAGCTTCTGTGTGAATTTATAAATGCTAGGCTTATGATAATTAGGTTCATGCCTTCTACCTTAAAAATTAGGAGGTGTCAAAATACGAAACTATCCAGTGAGACCTAAGCATGAAGTGGTTGTGTTCGCGTTTCTAAACAAAGAAATCGGATAATCTTGGTTGTTTTTGTTCAGTATTTTTGTGTAAATATCAGAGATTATCCGAGGGTACAGAGAGTGTAAATAAAACCCAGTCCATCCAGATTTAGCATGATAAGTCATCAAGCGTCTGTTTTTATTGGGTGTGTGTGTGTGTGTGTTTTTTTTTTTTTTTTTATTCTTGTTTTTTTATATTTCGACGTAAAATCAACTGTCGGAACTGTAACAAAACTTTACTGTTTTAAAATTTAACAACTGTGACTAATTTCAATAGGTAATATCATTCCTGAAATTATTTTCATACTTATAATTATTTATTTATTATAATTCTGATATATGGATTTCTCTAGATTTATAATCAAATAGAAATTCTGTCTTGTACGAAAATAATTGTCGGAAATAATATTAATAAATATAAGTAATTAAAGAAATATGCTGTATTTCTTTAATAACATATATAAATCCAGATTGACAGGATTTTAGTATTTGTTAGCAAACCAAAGTTTAAATTCCAAGATTTTCTCTTGCCCAGATATTGGAAGCCCAAACATCTAGTTTTTCAAAGTCTTCGTTCAAGTAAGCATACAATTCTCCACACAGTGGATTGCATCCTTATTATCAAGACAGTACAATTCATGTACTAAATTTAATTTAAATTTAAAAACTACAAATTTGTTCATATTCCGTTAACTTTTTTAATCACAGGACCATATTTATAATAAGAAAATCTGATATTTTCAAGTACACTTGAAATTGTGATTTCTTGTGAAAGCCTTGTTTTCTGAAGGTTGTAATATGGCAGTGAAATAAATTCAATATCGCTGTATGCAAATGAGATTATGAAATATAAATAAAAGAATAAACAGAGAACATAATAAAAAATAAAGCATAATTTATTCTTTATTTATGATGGTATAGTCAGCCATATCCATGTGTGGAAACATTTATCTGATATGAAGAAGGTAAGTGGAGACAGTTTACAATATTATCGACAATATTATCGTATAAACTGGACATAAAAAATATTTTCCCAGATGAATATTTGAACACATCATATATGATATGCAAAACTAACATTTTTATGTATATCACATCCATCATTCAAAAACTATTTTGTTTTTTGTTGTAGGGTTTAACGCCATTTTTCAGCACAAGATAGGCTATACATGGCGGCCAGTATCAATGGTGGAGGAAGAACCCGGGAAATCCCCGGAAAGAACCACCGACCCACGAGAAGTTTCTGGCAGGCTTTCTCACATACCCACACTGGCCGAACCCCAGACTCGAACCCACGCAGACAGAGGTGAGATAACAGTGATCCGTAACGGTGAGCGCTTTAGACCACTAGGCCACTAAGGGGACCCCCCCCCCCAAAAAAAAGAAAACAACTATTTCTGACAGTTAATATTATTAGCATTTGTAACAGTGGTACCAATATTACAGCATGAGGGGAATACGAGCATAGATGATACTATGTATTACCTCCATGCATACTGATATATGCAAGTGCACTCGATAAGGAAATAATCTGACAGGTAATCAGGTTTTTTTCTTCAATATTTCCGTCATGCTCTTTAATCCAGACTACCTTATGTATATGAAGTCATCGTGAGCCATGACAGTCTCGCTCTTTTGCCTTGTGTATGATACATTAATTCATTGATAATGGTGCATGTTTTCCTCATTACATTTCCCCTTGTACCCGCAACAAGCAACCATGTTAAACCTATGGACGTTCTTAATATTACCAGCCAGTGACTGAGAAAAAAAATGGCTGCCGATTATTTTGGGGAGCCCTTCATGAAAGTCACGTTTTGCAAAGTGGGGGCTAAAACAATGCTGTTTAGCCAAATAGTATTGACTCATTAGACTATCCAAAGGCCAATCTGTGGCTTGTATGAGAGTACGCTACCGATTTTTGTACGGGGGGTGGAGGGGGGGGGGCGGGCGGGCCGACCGAAAAAAATGGCGGCCACTCATCAATAAAACCTACATTGTGGAATCAGACACTTTTATGAACAAGAGACAAAATAAAACATAAATAAAAAATAGCAAAAGGAAGTGCCTGCGACCAGGTTGAATGACTTTCGATATCTGTTACATCTGTTAAGTCTTGGGTAATTGTTGTATTTTTCATTTTCCATTGCAATTGTTGGATCGCTAAGTGCGAAAATTTAGAGATTCAGAGGATTTTTTCTTTTTCCATTGTTGGATAGCTCAGTGCGAAAGAGTGTTTTTGGTTTGTTAATTTGCAATCAAGCACACACACACACACACACACACACACACACACACACACACACACACACACACGTCAATTAAGTCATTAGTTCCTGTTGTAATTTCTCTATGTCAACCCATTGTATTTTGAATATTGGCAGCTGGTCCTCGGTGATCTTAAAATAATCAAGAAAATGAGTTTTGTATGGTACTCCTTCTACTTTCTCATTTCCCCACTTGTTAATCACTAATTCTACTAGAGTTTTTGTAATGATTCTAATTCATATTTTACTCCATACAGTCTACAGATATGTCTAAGAATTCTTTTTATTTGTGCATAAAAAATTCAATATCAATTTTTCTAGGGAAATCTTTAATATATTCATTAATATAACGTATCAGATCATTTTTTAATTTTCGAAATAAAACCTCTTTATCATATATGAGTAGTATAGTGGGGCGCCGTTGCAACAATGGGAATTAGCATTACGGGACCCTGTTTTGTACCCTGGCGACAAGATTTATAGCGATAAAAAATCAGCCTGGGCAACCCTAGTGACAATGGGAATTTTGTATAGCGACTAGTACACCATGGGTCAGTATGACGTCACGGTACTGGACACTTACAACAATGTAGCAAGTACCGTGACGTCATGCCACCTGTTTCATTTCTATACAAAGTATTATGCATTCGCGTTCGTGTCAGTGGATAGTATAGTATGTTTTATGCATTCGCTTTCAATCTATCCTACCCAAATAATACAACCGACTAAAAAAAATTTTAGGTTAAGAGAATAATGTTTTTCTGAGTTAAACATAAGTTATACAACCGACTAAAAAAAAATTTAGGTTAAGAGAATAATGTTTTAGTGAGTTAAACATAAGTTATACAATCGAATAAAAAAAAAATTTAGGCAAGAAAGAATAAATCTTTTCGAGGCAGTGGAGTGGCCCTGAAAAGGGCCGTTGTTTGTTATGTTAATATCATTCCGTTAACATAAAGGGCATTGCATGGGTCTTCTTCTCTTCCTCAAACTTTGAGTAATCTCTGGTCCGTAGATGAGAGTCCGCTTCAGACAACCTTGTCTTTCCACATAGGTCATTCTTTTCCAAACGCTTGTTACGGTGATCCTAACGATTCTCCATGATGATCTGACATACATGAGGTAGTCCGGGTTGAACAGCATCGACGATAGGAGGGTAGACGATTCAACGTTGGTCCACATCTTGTGACTAGAACAGGTGAAGGAAATGAAGTGAACCGTGTTTATTTATAGTGGAATACCGGATCGAAACGGATTCAAATTGTTCACCAATCCCAACACGCGTTACAAAATTCAGTCACTTCGTGGAGTCTGTCTTCCAATCCGAAGAGAGCTACATGTGACGTCACATTCCCTATATAAGTGCGCTAGCGTCTGTGCGCAGTGAATCGATGCGATATCGTTTTGTGAAACATGACTGAAATTATGAAGACGATGAATTGGGGTGCATTGACTTGGAGACGAAAAGCGATGGCATAGCAGTGGCTACCAAAGTTAACACAGCGCTACTTCCAGAAGAGACCGATTTCACCTGGGATTTAGTAGACTTTCTCTCTTTGCAAGAATTTGTTCCGGTACCAGTACCTTCATCACCTTCTTCTTCTTTAACACACGTCGAGGATTTTAAACAGAGACAGAAAGAAGAATAGGAGAAATTTTTTAAACAGCAGAAAGAAGCAAAACAAGCATTTCTCATTCAACAGCATCAGCGAGAAGAAGAAGAAGAGGCAAGAAGGAAACGACAGGAAGAAGAAGCAGAGAAGAAACAAGGTCTAGGAGAGAAGAAGAACAGTGAACCTCAAACGGTAATGGTACTCTTGGACATTTTGGCAGAATTAAGAAGTCTGAAACAAATGTATCAGACTTCTTTATAACGACCCAAGAGAAAAAGACCTTCCCGAGCCAAACAGGCCAACCCTGTTACTACACCTGAGATACCACCCCTAGTGATTTCTACTAAATCATCGACGGGAGCAAGTTCAGAAGTAGGCCTTGGCCGTGGCAAAGGCTTAAGGCAGTTAAAGCTGATTGCTTCTCGTTCCTGAGTTTGTTTTTTCAAAACAACAAACACCCAAAGGCCCTTTTCAGGGCCACTCACTTCTTTCAAAAAGAGATAGTATTCATTTTGCCAAAATCAATTAAAACTCAAAAATCCCTTTCTTTAACCCTATGATGTACGTGTGTGAGTGAGTGTACACCCTTATTCTGAACAATCAAAACCAGGAGACACTTACGTTTTTTTTCAGTCTGGTCTATTCTCGTAAAATTTTTTACAATTTAATTCACAACACAACACAACACTTTTTAAAAAAAAAGTTCATAGACTTCTTCTCTGTCTTTTTTTCTTCACTCTCTCTGTTTTTAAATTTCTTCACTTTCACAGTTTTTTCCTCCTCTTCTTCCTCACTTTTTTCTCGTCTTCTTTTCTTTTCTGTCTTCTTTTTCTGAACGTGTCGGGGTTCTTCTTTTGCCGAGAATACCTCTTATTCTACCTCCTCCTGCTCCTGTTGTTTCTTGGAGCAGTTTGAAGACCAATGTCCTTTCTCTTGACAATGATAACAGGTATCCTGACTTTTGTCTCTTTTGACACTGATCTTGCTTTTTTGACGATCTGGACATTTTGTAGCAGAATGCCCTTTCTTCTGACAGATAGAGCAAGTATCTTGACTTTTATCTCCAAAACAGGGGGAGTAGTCCGTCGGCTTGTCTGAAGAAAACTTTCGTATGACACCTCACAAAGCTCTGATCAGAAGTTCGATCTGTGTGGGTTCTTCCATCGTGCTGATTGGATTGAGAGCGAAATGAATATTGAGAGGGAAGCCACCAACCCTTTATATATACACTGAGTCTGACATCGATATATAGGGGTCTATGGCGTTTCAAATGTAGTCATTTGACATTTTGCAGTCAAGATGAAACGATCGCATCATTTCGTAAAGAAAGGAGAAGAAGTAAGAGGCAGAAAAGTGATTTATCGCCTCGCACAGTAGCCGAAGTCTTGGCTCAAATTCATGCCAGTGATTTTGAAGATGAGATGAGTGAGCCAGAATCTAGCCCCAGAGAGTCTACACTAAGTCAAAGTCCATCACCACCAGTAAACCCTGAAAAGTACTTTCACATTCGAGAGACGAACAAACGCTCCTCTAGAAAATTTAGAACTACGGCCTACACTTACGCAGTGAAGTTTAAAGATTTTAAGTCCGACGTACCGTTCGAGGAAGCAGAACGGTTCATCATCGATGTGTGGGATCCTTTGTTAACCACACTGAAACGGCAATGTCAAGCCAAAGAAGACGATGGCTTGAGACTTTCCATTCATCACGACAGTCTGAAGTCCCCTGTTTGGATCGAGTTTAGCAGTCCAGCAGAACTGACACCATCCAAAGACATCGACAAGATTCAACACGTGCAACAATCCAACGACAAGTTTCACATCACCGATAGAAAAGCGACACTGTTCATGACCCACGTTTCTCTTCCCCAAGGGACAATACGCAAAAAGGTGTTCTTGGTAGACGACCTTCGCAGCATCAAGCGCAGCCTCGTCCAAATTAACAATCCTCAAGACAAGATGTGTTTAGCCCGTGCCATCGTGGTGGGACGAACGTATGCCGACAAAAACGACACGGTAGAATGGAAAAGAGCCTGGAAAACTATTCAACGATTGGACCGAGCCAAACAACGAAGAGAAGCAGAACTCCTGTTACAGCAAGCTGGCCTTTCCAAAGACACACCCTGTGGCATTTCTGAAATGCAAAAATTGCAAGACGTCTTGGCCCCAAGCTACATCTTGAAAGTACACCCTCAAGAAGTGCGCGGACCTCTGTTGTTTCGAGGCAAAAATTTCAAAGACGGAAAATACATTCACGTCTATCATCACGATGAACATTTTGATGCCATCACCAGTATCATTTCATTCCTGGGATACAGTTATTACTGTGAGAAATGTGACTATGGGTATAATAATCGAGAGCAACACAAGCATTGCGGATCGAAATGTGAGGGATGTTTGGCCTCTAAACCCTGTCTTGACGAAGGACAAGAACGAGTACATTGCCCAGCTTGTCAGCGCACTTTTGTCAGTCCAACCCGTTACGAACAACATCTGAAGACGCAAGGTTCACAGCAGAAATGTGCTTGTCAACTCCTGAGATTGTGCCCTACTTGTGGACAAGGCATACGTACCAGTAATGCCAAGGCGCACGTATGTTCAGGAAAGAAGCGATGTCACATTTGTCGCCAAATGGTGGACTTGGAACACCAATGCCACATTCAAAAATACCATTCCAAACACGAAGAAGAAGATAACCAAAAGAAAGGCAATTTCATCTTTTTCGATTTCCAATGCATGCAAGAGACTGGCATTCACATTCCTAATTTCTGCGTGAAGTGCATCCAAGAGCCTATATGTAGTCGTTGCTCTCACTGCAGCAAGATTCCTGGAGGACGTGAAAAAATCTTTCGGGGACCGAACACGCTGGCCGATTTTGCCCAATGGATCTTAGACCCTGTCGACGAAACGTGGAGCCAAGAAGACATCGAACGTTACGGAGATTGTCATCGCTATGCCACGGTCAACGGAGCCAAAATCATTTCCATGCAAGTGGGTCAAGTGCAGTTTAAAGATTCGATGAGTTACTTGGCCATGCCTTTGAGTCGCATGCCTGAAATGTTTGGAATGACAAAAATGGCCAAAGGCTATTTTCCACACTTTTTCAATACAGAAATCAATCAACACGCCGTTCTACCCCATTTGCCTGAGGCTCACTACTACCACCCCGACAACATGCGTACCGAACAACGAGAAGCTTTCTACGCATGGTACCAGACTCACGCCTCGGACCCCTTCGACTTTCAGGAAGAAATGTTAAAATATTGTCGTTCCGACGTAGACATTTTACAGCGTTGCTGTGGAAAATTTCTAGAACTGTTCATGGAACACGGAGGGATCGATCCTTTGAAAGAAGCTTGCACCATTGCCAAAGCGTGTTCCTTAGTTTACTGACAACGATTCATGCCCGAAAACACCCTAGCTGTCATCAGTCCTCAAACGACCAATTTTGTCAAACGTCAATACTCGGTCAAAGCCCTAAGCTGACTACATTACTTGTGCGACAAGGAAGACAAATGGATCCGACATCCTCGCAACGGAGGAGGCGAAAAGACCATCGAAAGGTGTTCGGTGGATGGCTGCGACTTAGAAAACCCCAAGATAGTGTACGAGTTTAACGGGTGCTTATTTCACGGATGTACCATCTGCTACCCTCAACGTAACGCGACAAATCAGTTTTTACAACGGACTATGGAAGATTTGTACAAGGCCACTTGTCAGCGACGCTTGAAGTTAGAAGAGCAAGGATACAAAGTGGTAGAAATGTGGGAGTTTAAGCGCATCGTGGAAAGTTACAAGCTGGTGGACCCACTGAACCCAAGGGACAGTTTGTACGGAGGACGGACGAATGCCACCTGTTTGATGTATCAAGCCGACGAAGAGAAAGGAGAAGAAATCAAATACTTGGACGTGTGTTCTCTGTATCCGTACGTGTGCAAATATTGTCACTATCCCGCAGAGCACCCGCAATTGCTGACGGAACACATTGACCTGGACAACATTCGCCAATACGAAGGATTGATCAAATGTAAAGTTTTCCTTCCCACGTACTTGTACCATCCCGTTTTACCTCACCATTGCCAAGGAAAAATGATGTTTCCCTTGTGCCGTACTTGTGCCGAAACGTGCAACCAAGACCAACGTTGTCAGCACACCCAGGAAGAACGCGCCTTGACGGGAACATGGGTCAGCGTGGAATTGTTCAAAGCTCTGTACCTGGGATACCAACTGTTAGAAGTGTACGAAATTTACCACTTTCCCAAGACAGAAAAATACCACAAGGGCGACGAGACTCAGAAAGGTATTTTCGCAGACTACGTGAATGCCTTTTTGAAACTGAAACAAGAAGCCAACGGCTATCCTTCCTCCTGCCGAACTCCCGAAGACCAAAAAAAAATTCAAAGACAAATACTGGGAGCAGGAAGGCATCACTTTAGACCACATCGAGAAAAATGAAGGACGGCGATCGTTTGCCAAAGTGATGTTAAATTGCTTGTGGGGTAAAATGGCACAACGACCGTGTTTACCCAAGACGGAGTATTTGACAGAACCTTCTCGCTACTTCCAGATGATTCACGACAAAACCAAATGCATGAAACACGTGGACGTCCTTCGTGAGGACTTGATCTTAGTCAATTATGAAGAGGATCTGGACTGTGTAGAAGTCGACGAATTTGGAAATGTCATCATTGCGGCTTACGTGACAGCCCATGCTCGTTTAAAACTGTACGACGCTTTAGAACTGTTAGGAGATCGTGTGCTGTATTTTGACACCGACAGTTGCATCTACATCGATTGTCTGGGTCAACCTCACCCTGTCATCGAAGAAGACCGTTTAGGAGCATCCTGACGACAAGATTCTAAGTTTTGCAAGTGGCGGTCCCAAAAATTACGGCTACGAATACCATGACCCTCAAGGAGAAGTACACACGGAGTGTAAAGTGAAAGGATTGACTCTCAATTATCGCACCAGTCGACTGGTGAACTTTGGTGTCTTGAAAGAAGCCTTGCAGTCTGGAGAGGGTGGAAATTTTAAAGTGACCACCCACGAACCGCACAAGATTGTACGTTTACCCACGCACCAAATCGTCAGCCGGCCCTTGGAAAAAGTCTATCAAATCGTGTACCAGAAGCGAGAACGGCTTCCCAACCACTTCACTTTACCGTACGGTCACGCCAATATTGGTCAGCTTATAAAAAGTGACAACGTCCAAGACCGATAGTATATTGTGACTACCATTGCCAAGCTAGAAACATGAATCCTTTCAATCAGCAAGTATCAAGCCAGAGCAAACTCGAGTGCGATGCTGTGCCCGGTGATGGTAGGGATGCCGTAAGCTGTGACTACTACTACCATACCTACCATGGAAAGTGATGCTGTGCGTGTCAAACCTGACGGATGCGAAAGCGATGCCACTCGTCATCGTACGTCTTTTCACTTTACTGGTTTTCATAGTGGATGTCACCATTATGAAATCATGCGCCTACCACCCTACGGATGTCATCCCAAACTGAGCAAATTCCTGCATATTTCACCGTTCCCTCATCGAATTCAACCTGTGGAAGACGAATATTTGTTCTCTCTGAGATTGCCTGAATACTGCGACTTTGAAAGTCGATTCCAAACCTTCCGAGGAAAATGGCCAAAATATCTGGGAGGACCTACCCCCGAAGAATTAGCCAGAGCCGGATTTATCTACTTGGGCGAAGGGGATAAAGTCAACGCTTCATTTGCGGTGTGTCACTTCACGAGTGGGAGAAGAAAAATTGCGCTTACTTGGAACATGCTCGATGGTCTCCAGATTGTCACTACCTACCTTTAGAGGGACCTCGTCATTGAAGTGGGTATACCATGTCGTTTAAGAAACCAGCTGCTTGGTTAGGAGTCAAACGTTGGACAACACCTAGACAAGTATTTAAACCCCATCTAAAAAATAATCTTCAAACATTACCAAACGAATTGCAAGAGAAGATCGACAAGGAAATTTGGCTGGGACTTTTCAGATCAAAATATCAATGGGTGACTGTACAACTTTTATGTCGAGAAATTCACAAGAGGAAATTGACAAAAGTCAACAAACAAGTCAGATTTCTCAGGATCAAATGTGCGTTCATCCGAATATTCCACTTTAGACCATTTATATTAGAAGATTTTATTGACATTCGTGACATATTCTTGGAATGGCAGTGGTCAGAAATTACTCACTATGTTCGTTACTTTTGCTCTAGGAGAACTGTTTGACTGACATAGTCATGGATACTTTATAAGAGAACATTCGTGGTTTGCCTGTGGAGTTGAGAGAACGCATTTACCGCGAGTTGGTCAAAATACAAGTGAAACGCAAAGAACAATTTCATCCGTTACGTCACCGATGTTTAAACCACTGGTACCTGAATGCTATAAAAGGACCGATTCTGATGAAAGTGTTCCAATGGTCAGACATTGATCAACTACTCGTAGGCGAGAAGGATTGGTTTGTTGTTCGTGACTGTATATACTAAAAGGTAGACTTACTGCAACGAATTCCAGAAGAAGAGTTAAAGTGTTACCCAAATCTCTTACACAACGTAAACTTAGTTCAAGAAGAGACTTCTGAACGGTGTGTGATGTGCACGTTAGTGACCAAACAATTTAGATTTGCCACTGGAGTACGACCATCTCTGTGCAGAAAGTATACTTATTGTCTCCGACAAAAAGAGGTATAAAAAAGGACTACCATGCCACGACCTTTATCATTCGTGATACAACAGATCCATAGAAGGAAATCAATGACACTATTCAAACGGTGGAAGATTACGATTGCCAATTACGAGAACTGTGTCCATTGAATTGGGGTCGCCGTGTAGTATGTGTCTTAGTGACTTGCTTTCTGGGATTTCGTTTACCAGCCGATTCCTTGTGGACTCTTTACGAACAGTACATACCACCAAAACATGAAAGTGCTCCCTTTAAATGCATACGAGAGACTCATTCTGCTCAAAGCTTTGCGCTTTCATCTTGATACTTCTCAACTTCTACGGGAAAACAAGATTCGTCAACTTTTAGGCGCTGAAGATGTGTACGACGACGTGTGTGTAGCTTCTGACTTACACCCTCACTGGATGTACGTGACTGGAAAAGTTGGGGTTTTGAGACTTGGACAAAAGAAGTGGCACACTATGCCCAAGATTTGTCATCCTAAAAAATTGAAACGTTCAGTGAAAAAAGTAACTTTCAAACCAGTGTCAGTGGCAGTGCCAGAAGAAGAAGAAGTCGTGACCGAGAAAAACCACTCTCTTCAGGACAGAACCGTTATCGACATCCCCGAAAGGCCATTCCGGGAGGACACTTGTGTGACTGTGCCAAGGTGTGTAGAGACTCTAAGAACATTACACACTGTCCCTACAATTTCACTTCTTGATCACCACAAATGTTGTACAGAGACTTGTTTAAATTCCAGTATGATCGTTTTGATGTGTCTTTTATTCATGTACTTAGCCATTTGGCTTTTATGTATTTTTGTCTTTCGTGTTGTTCACTATTAAAGATGGTAATAAACGAGTCCTTAGAAAGTATAAAAACTCTTGTCTTGTCTGTTTTCCTGTCAAAAGTGACATTCCTTACACTACTACTACTATGGCTACCTCTACTGTCTCTGCTCCCTCTTCTTCCACTGTCAAAGTCATTGACGAACACGTAGACCGGACTAGTTGGGAGGCCTTGTATCTTCGCCATCCCTTTAATATGCTCACTGCCGAACCAAGCGGTTCAGGCAAAACCGAGTTTGACAAACGCTTGATCGAACATACACGTCATTTGATCGATCGTCCACCTCAACGAATCGTGTGGTGTTATAAAGAGTGGCAATCGGCGTACAGCCTTCTGCGAGAAAGTCAAGGCGATTCTATCGTCTTTGTGGAAGGCATTCTTGGCGAAGACTCATTTGGTTATTTTTGACGACATGTTAGCAGAAGACGACGAAGAAATTAAACTCTGGTTTACGCGCAAAGGACATCATCGTAATGCCAGTGTCATTTACATCACCCAAAATTTGTTTCAACAAAGTAAAGCCCATCGTACCATCAGTCTCAATGCTCATTACGTGGTGTTGTTTAAAAGCCCTAGCGATAAATCGCAAGTGCAAGTCTTAGCCAAACAGTTCGGAACGCCTTGGCGTACGACGATGCCACTCAAACCACACACGCTTATTTACTCGTGGATTTAAAACCCACTACCCCCGATTATTTGCAATTTCGTACCCATCTGTTTCACCACTGGTGCCAAGACGGAGGACCTGTCGTGTACACGTCCCCTTCGTCGACTTAACAACAACCACAATCATCAAAAAAAATCTATAAAAACCTCGGTCACTTGGGGTCTCTCTCACACAGCGTCAACATGACGTCCCTTCAGGCTCATCTTCCCGTCAAATTGATTCGTGCCTTGTACGGTATCAGTCGCGAAAAAAATCCACAAATACGTGCTCGTGTCTTAGAAGCTAGTCTCAGAGAAGTCTTACGATGGTTTACGGTGACAGCACGTCAATTACTGCAAGGCATCATTCAGATTCCACATCAAACCAAACGTTTTTTTTTTGAGAGAAACAAAGTAGCCTTGACGCAACTAGCCGATCCTCGCACTGACACTCAAATCAAAAAGCAAATCATTTTGAAACCTGGAGGAAGCGGTTCTCTAGGAGGTGTTATCATTCGTTCCCTCTTAAAATGGGATCCTAATCCTCCCAAAGTCGTCCCCAAGAAAAATGCCATGCCCAAACGTACCCAGAAGAAAAAGCAAAAGTGCAATGGTATCAAGACCAGGTCACAGCCTCAGAAAAAGAAAAAGAAACGTCCACAGAAAACAGCTTCTACCCGCAAGAGAGCGTCTCCAAAAACTTCTCCTCCAGCGGTGACACCCTCTTCCTCTTTAGCGGCTGTGGCCGTTGCTCACAAAGTACCTGCCCCCAAAAGAGAACGGGTGTGTTACAGAGTTTCCTGGATTTGTCCAGGCAAGAACTGACCCGATTTAGTCCGTTGCGAACTCCTCCACGACGTGTGTTGCCTGTCATCAAGTTGATACGACGTAAAGACAATCAGTGGCGACGCATTCCAGTATAAAAAAAGACCTGAGGCAAACAATACGGATCAGTGTTTTTGTGCTGTTGAACGCCCAAAGATGTCCCCTCCAAGAAGTGCACACCGTTACCATCGTGTTCCTTCTTCGGTCCAAAAAGGAAAAGGAAAACAAAAACGAAAAAGACAGTCACGGCATCCTAGAAAGCGCATAGCCAAACAGATGTCACCCCCCAAAAAAATTCCTCTTCTACCCCCAAAGGAAAAGGAAAGGACTGCCACCTCGTTTAGCCAAACATTGGGACATGTTGTCCGTCCTGTCCAAAGCTCCTCCACCCATGCGAAAAAAACTCATTCAAACTACCTCTAAAGACGTCATCGATACCGCGTGCGAATGTTGTCTGAATGTCTTGAAAGGCACAATACCTTTGTCTAAACACCAGAAAGAATGCTTAGCCAAACATCGACACATTCTTCGCCAAATGGTTCAAAAGAAAATACCCATTGGTCAAAAGAAAAAGATATTGGTGCAACAAGGAGAAATTTTACAATTTTTGCCCATGTTGCTGAAAGGAGTAATGGGAACAATAGGAGGACCCTTTCTGAATGGAGCATTGGGAAACATCCTGGGAGGATGAAGATAAAAAGGTCCAAGAAGAAAAAAGGGACCTTTGGAGTCAAAACATTTCAGACGTGATCCTTGAAATCCGATCGAAGGACGAAAACTGGCTTTAGTGCCTTACAAATAATGGATGGAATACCATCATTGGCAAGAACAACGAACCCCACATTTACCTCCCTATCCTCATTTGACCGAAATGTCACGGTTACAACACGAATTGCAATCGTTGATGGATCGCAGTGATTTGTCAGAAACGGAAAAATCGCAACGGTACGGTCAATTGTTGCAACGACTGCAACTATTTCACAAGAAAGATTTAGACGAAACATCCCATTACCACCACCACCACTACCTTCAACTTCTACACCCGTGGCACATCGGACACGTAAAGACGTTTCTAAACCACCCTCACGTCCCATTCAGAGTAGCATCAGTGAAGAGTTGATCACTTATTAAAAAAGTGGAAAAGGTGTTAGCCAGCATTTACTACGATCCAGTCCATCCCGCCGGTTACGGAGGAGTTCGGAAATTGTATTGTGCTGCCAAAACTCGACTGAAAAGTATCCGTTTACCTCATGTACAAGAACAAGCCACGTACACCTTACACAAACCCATTCGACGAAAATTTTCCAGAAGTCGCACCCGAGTGGAGGGTATCGATGATCAATGGCAAGCCGATTTAGCCGACGTCTCTCATTTAGCCACCTACAATCGTGGCTACAAATATTTGTTTTGTGTCATCGACGTCTTTTCCAAATTTGCTTGGGTCGTGCCATTGACTTCCAAATCGAGCAGTGAGTTAGTGTGAGACCTCAAACTGGTGTTGAAACAAAGCGGACGTCACCCTCTTCGATGGCAAACTGAAAAAGGCACCGAATTTCTGAACCAAGCTTTCCAAAAAGAATTGAAGAAACGTGACATTCATTTTTTCACCACCGAGAATACCGAAACCAAAGCCAGAATCGTGGAACGTTTTCAAAGCACCTTGTAAGAACTCATGTGGAAATATTTTACGCATCAACAGTCTCAAGTACGTCGACGTTTTGCCAAACCTCGTCCAATCGTACAACCAATCTTACCATCGGAGCATTGGGCGTGCCCCCCCCCCCAAGAAATGACTCCTGACAACGAAGTGACCGTCTTCGAGCGTCTGTTTGGTACGTCCCCAGCAGTGACTGTCCCCAAGAAAGGTGGAGTGTTGGCATCAGGAGATTGGGTGCGCATTGGCAAAACCAAGCGCACTTTCGACAAAGGTTACTTACCCAACTGGACCACCGAATTGTTTCGTGTCACTGAACGAGTACGTGGCCGTTATCCTCCTGTCTATAAATTGGAAGACATGAACGTGGAAGTGTTAAAAGGAACGTTTTACTTGCCCGAGTTACAAGGTGTGACCAAAAAAGAAGACGACGTGTACGAGATAGAAAGCATTTTCGGTCGAAGAACTCGTAAAGTGGGAAAACGGTGTGTCAAAGAAGTCAAAGTACATTGGAAAGGATATCCGCCGAGTTTTAACTCTTGGATCGACGCTTCGCACATCGTCAACTATACAAAGAAGTGATCATCATGCCCTTCAACACAGCCTCAGCTACTGTAGTGACCCTCCTTCCCCCAGTTCTTCTCTGCAAGATCTACAAAAGCAACCCTTGTGGGTGTAGTGTGGAGAATGTGTGCCTAAAACGCAAATCGTCTTTTTCTGCCAAATCTTTGTGGTGTATTGTGTCATCGGTGCTGCCATTGCCAATCTGAGTTTGCAAAAAGGAGACAAACAATTGTGGACCATTTCACTCAGCAGTTGCATCGGTTACCCTCTTCCCAATCCGTCCCTGAAATACTCTTCTAACGAGAACAACAACGGGAACCTTGCGTCCAACGTCAGTCCCCCTTCCAACAGTCACCCTAACCATCCTCTTTTAGACATTCCTCTAACCTCCAGTGATCCCTCGGACACTAGAACTTTGGAATTATGAATAACCAATTTTATTTAACGTTACCCAGTGACAGTTCCATGGAGTTGTTTCCCAATAACACTTTGTGCTGTTTCTCGGCCAGATTACCTCAAGCCATCCAATTGGATCACGAAGCCCATTGGCAAGTGGCTTTGGTGGAAATGATTCATCCTACAGAAATCAAAAACATCGTCGAAAATCAAAACACTTTTGCGGTGGAAGTTCATGACCCGCAAGTGCAGCAAGCCATGGATGAACGCGCCATTACAGCTGACTTTATGAAAACACAAGACCCCAAAACTAATCGCTCCACTTATCTGTTGAAAATTCCTGCGGGCTATTATTTTAGTAGTCAACATTTGGTGAACGTCATTGCTGACAGGTTCAATTTCATGTTTGGTAAAGGCTTCGAGAAAGCCAGAAGAAGTGTCACGATCGAGTACCACAAAATAGCTCGTCGCCTACTGATCAAATGTTCAGAGGACAAAGTATTGGCCATTACATTTTGTCCTGAATTGTATGACATTTTGGGTGGAGACCCCAAGATGATCAAGATTAGAAACGAAATACCAGCCGTGACCGGTAACTTGGATTTTGCGAAATATTTTCGATTCCCTGTAGAAATGAACCAAGGCTTGCATGTGATGTTTGTGTACTCCGATGTGGATTCTGCCACGGCTGCTGACGAGGAAGGTGGAAACACCTATCATGTTCACCGCGAATTTGTACATCCTCACTATTTACCCGTCAGTAAGTCGTATTTCAACACTGTCAACATTACTATAAAAGGAGATCTGGGACAAAATATTTCATTCACCAAAGGGAAAGTCACAGTGAAACTCCATTTTCGAAAACGATTACTCTAACCCTTTGTCAGTCATGTATCCTGTTTACCAAGGAGTCGCTCGACAGCGAGGATATGGTTTATGAGATATGGTAAAATCAGCCTTTCGTTCGGTGGCTCCCGTTTTGAAACCAAAGGTGACACGGGGATTGCACGCCTTGAAACTTTCCGCGTTGACGCACGGCAAAGAATTTCTCCAAAATGTCATCATTGACAAACAAAACCCCCCAAAAAAAGCTTTCTTGGGAGCAGGCAAGAATGTCTTGCTTCAAACGGGCAAAGACGTTTTGGGCCGACGAGAAACTCCTATAAATTTCTTGGGCGATGCCGAGTCAGGCATTCCTACTTCCCTGACGCCAAAGCAAGGACAAGGCAGAAAAAGACGACGAAAACACCCCTTCAGAGGACTTCACACCCCTAGAGCTAGAAAGACTAAGAAAAGAAAAACTGTCCGAGAGTTAGACGTTTTTGATTATTAAAAAAAGAAAATGATGCACCGAGAGTCTTGTGCTTGTTCCAAGTCGGAACTGGATCTGTTTGCCATGCCAACCACCATGATGACGATGCAAGAATCCCAATGGGTCGAATTTCATCCCGTCTCCTCTTTGACGGATTCAGCTCCCATCGAGTTTGAAATCAAAGGACAAACCGAAGATTACATCGATCTGAACAGCAGTTTCTTGTATCTGAAACTGAAAGTGATCAAAACCGACAACACCAATCCGGGAGCCGATGCCAGAGTAGCTCTCGTCAACAATTTTATTCATTCCTTGTTCAGCGAAGTGGATTTGTACTTGAATAACAAACTGCTCAGCAGTAGCATGGATACTTACCCTTACCGAGCGTACCTAGAAAATCTCTTGACTTATGGAAAAGAGGCCAAGAACACTCATCTGGATGCTTGCGTGGTATGGAAACCTGACATAACAGGTGAGGACACGTTTAACGACACAGTCCTGACAGTCAACGACAACCCTTACAATGTGGGTTTTAACAACCGTTGAAAGAAAATCCTGCAAGGTCGTAGTTTAGAACTGATGGATCGTTTGCATTTGGACATGTGGTTGCAAGACAAGTATTTGCTGAACGGAGTAGATATTCGCCTGAGACTCAATCGCAGCAGTGTCGCTTTCCATTTGATGGCTCATGCCAATGAGAACAAAACCATCATACAAGGAGCCAGACTTTACGTGCGCCGCGTAGAAGTGTTACTTAAAGCGGGAAACGACATCAGTCACACATTGAGCAGATCGACCGCCAAGTATCCGATACGACGTGTAGAAGTGAAAACGTTCACCATTGCTGCTGGACTCCGATCCAAGATCGAAGATCATCTGTTCCAATTACAGTAACCTAAACGTTTAATCGTTGGCATCGTCAGTAATACAGCCCTCAACGGAGCCGACGATTAAAATCCTTTCCAGTTTAAGCACTACAGTGTGTCCAAGATCAAAGTGAGTCGCGATGGCAAGACCTTGTGTACCAGACCCTTCGAACCTAACTTTACCCAGAAAAATTACTTGAGATCGTACTTGTCCCTGTACGAAGCTACCGGACAACTAGGAATCAACACCAGTCACAGTATTTCTTACGAAGGTTATGTAGGAGGTTACACTTTGTGGGCCTTTGATTTCAGTCCAGACCAAGGCAGCGACGAGGGGCATTTCCACCATATAAAATCTGGTCAACTGCGTGTGGAACTTCAGTTTGCAGAAGCTCTCACCGAGACGGTCAACGTCATCTTGTATGCCGAATTCGATAATACTATCGAAATCAACAGGATGAGAGAAGTCATTCTAGACTATTAGAAACTACGGAAGACTCTTATCCCCTTTGAACGGCAGAGAATCTTTGGACATGGAATGGGAGGATAGCGTGAAAACAGAACCCCAAGACCAAGACAAAGAGGACGAGGTAGTGGTCAAGTCCAGATGGCCAGAACAAGAACAACAATTAGTGTCCTGTTTTGCCAAACACCTGGCGGATAAAATTACGGAATTGAGTAAGAAATATTGTTATGGATGTCAAAACAATCATCCCAGTCAAATTCAACACGATAAATGTATGATGATGAGTCAAGAAGAAAAATTGGACGAGTATCTGGACGAAGCTTGGAGTCTCATCTCGGAAGAAGCAGTGTTACATGAGTGGTATAAAGGCTTGCGTGATCATTCCTGCCCTCCATTGACTACTCTGGAGATCTATCGCATCGAAGCTGTCTTAGCCCAGAGATGGGAGACAAGGCGAAGAAACGGCTACTTGACAGAGCGTTTCAAACAAAAAGTCAGAATTGAATTGATGACTTATCATTACCTGTGAAAAAAACAACAAAACAAAAAAATGGATACCTAGGAACTTTATTACCTTTTGAACAATAGTTCGTATACTGCTTCTTGGAATCCTGTCGTGTGCGCTAAAGATGAACTACCTCATCGCAAACCTCAAGACCATCAAGCTTATGTCGTCAACACGGACGACAGTCATCTCCCAGGAACTTACTGGGTTGCCGTCTACTTCCCTCAAGAGGATTGTGTGGAACATTTTGATTCGTATGGATTACCCCCTTTGGAAGACGATATCATCGACTTTATGAGAAGAAATGCCCAGACGACACGATACAATAATGTGAAATTACAAGGCACAGATTCTATGGTGTGTGGACAATATTGTGTGTATTTTCTTCATCAACGAAGTCTTGGATATCCTTTAGAACATTTAGTGACTTATTTTGATCGTCACTCTTCTAGAAACGATGAGAAAGTAGATCGATGGTTTTGTGACCATTATGGCTATCTTTTGTCTTTAGCTAGAAAACGTAGTGTACATCAATGGCCTCATGACTTCATCAGTGGAAATCTCACATGATTTCACAACGTTGTCAACCTTGTCAAAAATAATTTGTTTGATGTTATTGTTAGTTGTTAATTATTAGTAGTTGATTGTTGGTTGAATAAAAAATGTTGTGGTTTGAAAAAATGTGTCTTTCATTTGTTTTCAAACAAAGACTGTGAATACACGCTCTTTTACTTTCTCTCTATCCCTCACCATGACATTCACTATCATAGCGTTCCGACCCAAACAAAAAAAAAACTAGTGAGGATGTTTTCTATCGCGTCCGCGTTTGAACCATATAAAGCGGGTTGGTCTCCAGTCTGGCCATCCACTGTTAACTCGTCAACCTATGAAGATGCCTTCCAGACTAGCCAAGCTGAACGAAGCTTACGTCAATTTACATCGTGTCAGGCTAAACCTGATACCGAAGCCTGAAGAGATAGAGAATGTCAGGATGTTAGCAATAGCCCAAGACCTGATAGAAGAGGTTTTCAGAGAGGAAATCAAGAAAGAACAAGATGAATGGACAGAGAAGTACAGACTTCAGAAGCAGAGAGAACAGCAAGAACAACAGCATCAGCAGCAACAGCAGCAAGAACCAGAGAGAGGTTTTGTGGACTGCCGTGTGGACACCAAAGAGTTCTCCTTCTCTTTTCGCGGAAGCAGACCGTATCGTATAGGAAAGCTTGCCGCCAGACGGGGACGCAATCTTAGACAGTAAAAAAAAAGATTGCCATCACTCCAGGTCAACAAGAAAACAGCCCATTTCAGGGCTACCCTAATACTCTAGAAAAGACATACTAATTCAACTGCCAAAACAAATTTGTGTGTTTGTATGTTTTAAAAAAAATAGAAGTGTGTCTATAAGCACTTCGTTTCTTTCATCAGTAAAAAAAAATTCACCCTTCGTTTTCTTTGTCTTTTCGACTCGTGCATGTCTGTGTTTGTAAGTGAAAAAGTGAAAGTGAGTGTTTCTTTTAGCTCCTCGCGTTTGATGTGATGGTAAGTTTGGTGTTAGGGATGTTTACCTTCACGTTCGTGCTGCAAGTATATAATCCGACACGATCGTCAGTCTGGCTACCCATCGTTGACTCGTCAACACTGAAGATGAGCAGCAGAATTGCTTAGCTTTGAGAACTTCAAATGCACCTGGAGTATGCTAGGCGTCTCCTGGATGAGCTGGCTATGGAGTCCGTTGCAGAAGAAGCAAGGTTGAAAGAAGAAGAGGAAAAAAAGAAGAAAGAAGAGGACAAAAGAAAAGAAAAGAGGAATCCTGCCTCACCTCATCATGAGACCTGTGTGTGAGGTGAAAGCTGAGGTGAGGACACCTGCACAACTAGTGCCGCCTCCTCAACCACAGCCACAGCCACAACAACAACATCAGCCACAACCTCTACCAAGAGTCGCTGTCCTCCAGACAGAAAACTATGAGCAGGAAGCATTGGAGGAATTGGAGAGACAGCGGCAAGAGTGGGAGCCACAGAGACCTCATCATTCCCGGGTCTGGCATAGGAACAGACAGGGAACAAGTCTTCACTATCCCTCAAAGTGAAAACTGGGATGATGAGGCCACTTAAGCTCCGTCTGCGGTCGGAACCATACGCATTAATTGGGAGAATGACTGGAGCCGGCGATGTGTGTGCGGTGCCCGCCCTGGGAGATGTCATCATTAACCAGGTGCATCTGAAGTTCAAAATACAGCCCTTCTCAGTGCTAACCAGATCTCTAGAAAAGAGAGATTATTCAGTTTGCCAATTTGTGAAAATGTGAAGTAGTGTGAATATAAACACTCACTTCTTTACTGTTGTGTGTGTGTGTGTGTGTGTTTGTTTGTTTGTTTGTTTGCGTTCGCGTTCGTTTGTGTGGATAGTAAATATGGTGTGTTTTATGCATTCGCGTACGTTGGTGTGGATAGTAGGTATGGTATGTTTATGCATTCTCATTCGTTGATGTGGATAGTAGACATGGTGTGTTTTATGCATTCGCGTCCGTTTGTGTGGATAGTATAGTGTGTATGTTTTATACATTCTCGTTCGTTTGTGTGGATAGTAAATATGGTATGTTTTATGCATTCGCGTCCGTTGGTATGGATAGTAGGTATAGTGTTTTATGCATTCGCGTCCATTTGTGTGGATAGTATAGTGTATATGTTGTATGCATTCGCGTTCGTGTGTGTGGATGGTAAATATGGTATGTTTTATGCATTCTCGTTCGTTTGTGTGGATAGTAAATATGATGTGTTTTATGCATTCTCATTCGTTGGTGTGGATAGTAGGTATGGTGTGTTTTATGCATTCGCATCCGTTTGTGTGGATAGTGGATAATATGTGAAGTCAGTGTAAGGGATGTTTTCGTTCACGTCTTTGCTTAACGTATATAACGCGGAACGCTCGTCAGTCTGGCTACCCACGTTGACTAGTCAACACAAGATGGAATTGTTTAACCAGTTAAGACAGTTATTTTTGGATGATGGATGCAGACTACGTGGTGGAAAGGCTTGACAAAGAATGGAGCTATCCAGACAGCCAAGACTTTGTGACCAGTCAAGTCACTAGCCTGAAAGTAGCCAGGGATCAGGTTGCAGGAATGATAGAAGAGGAGGTGGAACAAATAAGAGGATTCATAAAGCCAAAGTATGTAAGAGTGGGGACATTGCAGAAAGCACTTGATAATGTAATCCAAGTGAGGTGCTTTTGAGAAGACCAAGCAAATTTTACTGAGTGGTGTTTTGTCTTGTGGGGATTACAACAATTAAAAAAATCAGAAGACAAGATGAAAAACGTAATGGAAGAAGAGGTAAAGAAAATCAAAGACATCTAGACAAAAGAGAGAAAGGAGAAGGAAAACCAAAAATGAAAGAGGACTTTGAAACACTGAACATCAACTGGATGAAAATACAGAAAAAATTTAGAGACATGGGACATCTAGACTGGATTCCAGACGAAGAAAAGAAAAAGACGAAGAAAGGAATAATTGGAAAATTAAGAAGCTGGTGGAAGAACTGGAGACAATAGAAGCAAAAACCAAAGGCTCTTTTCAGGGCCACTCCACTGCCTCGAAGAGTTATCCTTTCTTGCCTAAAAAATTTAAAACATACTATACTATCCACTGACACGTACGCGAATGCATAACACTTTGTATAGAAATGAAACAGGTGGCATGACGTCACGGTACTTGCTACACTGTTGCAAGTGTCCAGTACCGTGACGTCATACTGACCCATGGTGTATTAGTCGCTATACAAAATTCCCATTGTCACTAGGGTTGCCCAGGCTGATTTTTTGTCGCTATAAATCTTGTCGCCAGGGCACAAAATAGGGTCCCTAATGCTAATTCCCATTGTCTCTACGGTGCCCCACTATACTACTTACATGTGATCTCTAAAAGATTCACCACGGTACGACCATCTTGCAGGATAACTACTTGATTTAAATATTTATACTTGAAATAACTCTCCACCGATGTCATTTATTATTATTTTCTTCTGAATAAATCAGGTTTTTGTGGTTTTGGTTTTTATTCAGCAACAACTGGTGTTACCAACGGACATCCCAGCACTGTTCTGATCGATGACTTATATATGTAAACGACGTAATTTAATTCCGCAGAATCCCCCGCTGATTTTCAATGGCGGCGCTCAAAGTTGGCTCGTGCACTTTGATAGCGATCTTCGATTCTTTTCCTGTTATTGATTTAATTCTGCACTGAAGTTCATCATTGATTTGTTCGATTTGTTATGATCCTGCTGGTACGCTGCGACTTACCAATCTGGGATTAGCCGCCCATTTTCATCAGGCTTGGTTTTATGCGAGAATATTAGTGTATTGTTGGCGTCTAATCCACCAAATGAGTCTTCTCTGATATTTGGCCAACTAAAATAAACTCGTAATTGTTCCAGTGCGATCTCAAGTGACCGACCGTTAAACGCTTTTATCGGAGTTGGAAAACCAGTATCGAATTCCGGCTGTGTTGACGTTGCTGATATTATTGTGGTAGTCGGCGGTGTTGTGTTAGCGATGATCTATTCCAGTCGTGTGGTTATTTCTGTGGTCATTATTATTTATACTGCGGATTCTAAATGTGACGTTGGCAGCGTCGGCAACGGTGTGTTGTCGTTCTTGTGATATCGATAATAAATATCCCTAACTGCATTAAATTCAGTGTCTGATAATGCACCGTCGTTTAACCCCACTGACAATATCGATGTTATATTTATCCACGCATATGTCGCAGCGTATGTTATTTCTGTGTGATCATGTAATTTTTTACATGTGCATGTATATATTTTTTTCGCAATAATATTGAGGAGAGAAGCAACACCGACAACAACAGAGACACCTATTCCAACCACAGGTGGTATCACGTACGTCGCTGATAATGTGCCGATTAACGTCGTTGTTCCGGCGAGCAGAGAGGAAACCGCGTATACAACATTGTCGTAGACGATGATTCGTCTGCGATATATTTTTGGGGTTTTGTCATATGCTCGTCGATGATTTCTTTCAGCGACGCCTTCCACGCGCATGCTTGATTATACCGAAAGTCTTGTGTGGGATTCATTATGGTATACACTAAGTAATCAACTAAGATTTATTCGCGACGAATTCCAGACACCACAGATATTTATTACGGTTGTTTGTTTGCTCAGTATGAATATTGCCTCAGTATTTCTGTATAATATGTGTAAATGGTTTAGGAAAATTTATCAGTGGAATCACGCTGTAGATATGTCGTATATATATCAAATTTAGATTGGCTAGGCACGGAGAGCCTATACACTCCGATAACCTCAGCGGTTTATTTGATAAAGTTAGTTTGCACTGACCATTCTGCTGATCCAGACGCTACTGCGTATACCATGTTGATGAGCGGAGTCTTGTGAATTACACCATCAATAATCTTTTTGATTTTATCGAGTTCAGTGTTTATCGAATTGATTCTTGAGTTGATGTTGGTGAGCTCATTGTTAATAATTTAGATTGTTGTTTTAACGTTGACTAGATCAATATGTTGTGTATGAATTTCAGAGAGCTTGGTGTTGATGACTGATGGATTTCCAAAGAAATTATCCATGGTTCTATTTATGTTTCTACGAAAATTTATAAACGCGTTTACATGATTAGCATATTCAGATCTGAACATCGTCATTCCATCATTGATTGTCATTAACGAGGTCATCATCGGGATGTTGCTGTTGTCCACGTAATTTTTCGTTGCAGCATCGTCTTTTGATTCTGGTTCTCTCAAATTAGCAATGCTCTTTCCGCTCATGTTGAGATCGCCAGTAGTTGCATCACCGGCTTTAGCAGCGCATTTCCTGATCTCAAAACTGGTTGTGGAGTTGTTGCAGTCCACGTATTTTTTTGTTGCCACATCATCGTCTGATTTTGGTTCTCTATCATTGATAATTATATTTCTGCTCATGTTGAGATCGCCATACATTATATCTCCAGTTCTTCTAATACGTTCAGTAACCTGTTCAATGATTGTTAAAAGTGACTCCTTCGAGGTTTTAATTTTACCGGTTTTAGTCAACACCACTAATTTATCTTCGGTCGCTCATGGAACTCGCAAAATAATATCTGTCAACGGGATATTGCTCGTCTTTAAACGTCTTTGCTGATCCTGAAAAACAACAACTTCATTTGTATCAACATCGGCGAGACGCAAAAGATCAGCAAGTTCATCTCGTGTTGCATATTTGGATAAATCAATGTCACCCTGGGCCTTGCTGCTAGCAGATCGTCCGTAGATATCTACCATTATAAACTATTAACCTGTTTAGAACGACGGGTGGTATACTCATGCACAACTTTATGTGGCGTAGCTGATGACATTGACACAGCATTAAGGACAGCAAGTACTTCTGGACCGCATATTCGTGGATCCGTTATTGTCTGTGTTGGTAATGTTGAACACCAGATAGGTATGTCACCGGCTAAGCCACTATACCGTAAAAATTCTTTGGGTGGCACAAATTCATACAAATCGAAATAAATAACTCCACGTGGATCAACCGCGTAGGCAACCCAATGAGTACCTGGACAAGAACGTCCATCGAAATTAATGATACCGGTTTCAACATGGTTTGGTTTTTCCGGTAATTGATCACGCATGGAAACACCTCTGAAGTTTTTTATGTTTAATCGCCGAGCAGCATCAAGTAAATCAAAATTGAACATGGGGAGCTTTAACGAAGCGTCCCCGGCAGTCTGACCTTGACCATACCGCGTTCCTGGTAATCTTAGACACCGTCCTTTTTTATGTGTTTATGCCGTGTTCTGTTGCTTTTTTAAGTGCCATACTAGCAGCTGTTCCAACATCACCAAGTGCAGCTGCTTTTTCAACAGCTTGAACCGCTGCTGCAATTAGCGCTGGTAACGCCGCTAGAAACGGAAATATACCGCCGAATTGAAAAAGAAAAAGAATTGTTGTTCATATTAAAGCAAATATTGCCTTTTTAAGTAACTGTGAAAAGGGTTGGCTGATAACTATTTGTTTCCTTACCTACACAAGGTTTGAGTTTCATCAGTTGATGGAGGACCTTCTGGGATGTGTACGCATATGTTGATTCTTCATATGCATGGACGCCAATTTGAGAAACAGATGGATCCTTCGAAAGCTGTAAAGTAAATAAAGTTACTTCGTATCTTGCAAACTCTTTAAAAACATTCCATCATCAACATTTAGTTAACGGCAACCTTTCCCTAGAAATACTATAATATCATTGAATTGGTTATATTTGCTATAGTTTAGATGGTACATTTTGCAGACTATTGAAATCAAATTCAGCAAGAAACACTCAAAAAAGGAAATTTAAGATATGTCTTTTGAACGTAGTCCACAAAATCATGCACGGCTTTACACAGATTATACGAAGTCTTCACTAAGGATAAACACACGAAACTCGAATGATGTTTCCCGATTCAAAGTTGTGTCGTATTCAATGAAATTACGTACGTGATGCAACCGAAATTCGAGCTAGATTTATCTGTAAAACAAGGAGTCACATTTCAGCCGAGCAGTGAATATTATCATGCAAGCCTATGAATAACAAGTAAAACTTTCATCGAAGGAGAAAACTAAGAAAGATTTTCATCTCTGATTCTCCATTCTCTTCCCAGATACGTGGAATGCAAACAAAATCTAAATCAAGATAACTCATCTCGGCAACATATGCTGCACACGAAAACTTCACAAACGAACTGGTACTGTTGTCAGGCAATGACGTCCAATACACGTCGCGTACTATCTCATAATAAGACAACTGAAAACGTCATTGGCTGTTAGTTGTACCTATATTTGGTGAAGGATAAGTATGCCGGTCCTTATTTCAGGGGGACCCTCCCTCATCCTGTCTAAATGAGTAAACACCGTATTGTAACTTATTGATAACTTAATATAATTCTTGAAAGTATTGGCTGGTTTGAACAAAAGGTTTATATATGTTTATGTTTTATATATTCGTTTAAACGTGGACTGACAATAAGGTTAAATATTTGATTAATACGTGGCAGATACAAAATGACTGGGAAGACAAAATATATCGTTCATTGTAAATTTTTAGTGTCACTGTCAGCTGAATATTCATTTGAACCCTGATAATTCCAATTAAAAGATCAGATCTAATTACTCATAGAGCATGAAAAATTAGAAACATCAACCAGTCATTCAGTTCTATCCCTGACCACACCCGGTATAGCATTTTATTATATGCTCATTTTTTTCTCCGTTAACTTTACATTGTCAGAATCATCTAATATTTTACGATATTGAACTCGCGCGCTCAATTCATGTTGCATTCACGTGAATAAAGGAACTACTTTCTATTGTAAACAAACAATTTTTTTTTCTGAATGAACTACAGCAGATGTTTCGTGGACTGCCACATACAGATGCTTTGGCACATTCCGCGTTAACTTCTTTGATACAATGTTTCAGATTTAAGCTAGCTATAGACGCCAGACAGGATCCTTACAAATAACATGCAAGTGACAACGCATACACTGACTTCTTTAGCTGGTAATAAGAATGGCAAAAAATATACTTACAGGTTTTCATTCTAAATTTCCTCAAATGTACTTTCTTAGTTCTGCAAATCCGAATTACATGAACCATGTCAGGGATCTCAAGCTTAATTACACATTTCGAAATTGTACTGTAATTTCGAGTATATTCCAAGTGCAATTACATCCTCCTTACTGCACTCAAAATCAAATAAACATTAAATTCCATAGCGCCTTTTCGATAAATGCAAATGAAAGACTTCATATTTTTCCCACATTATGATTTGAAACGTTCAATGACAG